>JAOWBW010001062.1:0-56629 GCA_026119855.1 Campanula takesimana
GGAAACATCATCACTTTCTCGGAGCTAGACAAGCAGTGTTCGGAGTTGATCATAATGAGCCTTTATACATCACTGTCGAAGTAAATGGCAAGAAGATTCCCCGTGTATTCATTGACAATGGTTCTGCTATTAATATCCTGCCTCAAGGATGATGGATGTAGTTGGCGTCATGGTGTTGATTTACGGCCCATCAAGCAAACTATCAAAGCTATGACTCACATGCCGCGCCGTGATAGGTGAAGTCACCTTGCCCATTACCATCGGAACAAAGATCCTGCCAACCGATTTCCACGTCATTGACATCCCCGCAACCTTCTCACTCCTCCTCGGTCGGCCATGGTTACATCAGTCGGGCGCTGTCCCATCTTCCCTGCACCAGTGTGTGAAGTTTCAATCTGGTAATGAAGTGACCATCATCTACAGCGATCTCGTAACTGCCCAAGGGACGGACACCAAGGCGTTCCTGTCTTACAGATTCAGCATGGGGAAGAGAGCCGACTCTTCAACGGCTTCGAATAGTCGCTCAAGCACAGATCTGCACCATCGACCTCACCAAAACAACGGATAAAGTGGCACCTGTGTCAAGATACTGCGTAATATGGGCTTCATACCGGGGCTGGGGCTAGGTAAGAACTTGCAAGGTCCCACAAGTCTGGTTAGAGAGATTGATCACGAGGATTGTTCGGTCTTGGATACACCCCTTACTCTTGAAGACAAGATGGAGCAACAGAGGATAGAATTGCTTAAAAAGATGAAGCTTCCCTACAAAAATCATGAAATGCGGCCATACCGCCTGTCCTAAATAGCTACTTTGTTAGGGAAGGCGAGGAGTTTTCGTGTTTGAGTTCGCAGAGCCATGGATTGACCCACTAGGAAGTTGCAAAAAGGGTTCGAGATTTTCAGAGATGTGGAATTCGATCGGTCCAACATGAAGCTGACTTACATGGAATATGACAAAGCCACGGGCAGAGTTAGAACCATCAGGCATGAGTACTCCACCAAGGTTGCAGATGACTTGGCAGATCAACCTGAAGCTGCAACCCTTGACAAGCCAGCAATAGAAGCCGCAGAAACTCCAAGTTTGACTGAGACGTGGGACTGCAATACTGCTTCAACATATGGGTAATCTGGGGTTGCACGAAGACATGGTTGCCGTCATCGGAGACAATTCTGAAGATAAGGTGGACCCAAGGACATTGGTGGTACCCATGGGGGACAAGCTCAAGAATTGGTGCATCATTGGGGGACCTATAGCTACTCCGGAGTTTATGGTGGGAACACTGGGGCTTACTCCTTCTCCTGCCGCCACTCCTGCAGCATCTCCTGTCACTCACCCAAAATCCCCAGAGTCTAGTGTTTTACATTTTGAATTTGAGTCTTCCTCTAAGTCTGACGACCTTACGTCCGAAGACTATGATCTTGTTGCAAACGCTATATTCCCTTTTGCTATGAATGAAACCCTCGACCTTTCCGAGTATCCCTCCATAGTCACTCTTTTAACTGATAAATTGGCTAATAATCAAACTAATGATATACACTTAGTTAATAATGATCATTAGAAGAGGCAGACACAGACACATTAAATGATGAATACATTAAAGAGATCTCAGAAACAGGTTATTAATCAAAAAGAATCTCGAGCCCAAGCTGCCGATGAGGTGTTAACATGCGTGAATTTGGGAACCGAAGCCGAGCCTAAGGAAACGCAGATTGGAAGCTTCTTCAGCGGAGCCGAAAGGGAAGCACTGATTGAGCTACTCAAAGAATATGTGGATGTGTTCGCATGGTCTTATAAGGACATGCCGGGGCTCGACAACTCGATCGTAGAGCACAGGATCCCGACAGCACCAGACGCTAAGCCAGTCAAACAGAAGTTGCGCCGCATTAAGCCGGAATGGTCTTTGCAAGTAAAGAAGAGATGAGAAGCTACTCCGTGTGGGTTTCATCAGGGTGATCAAATATCCAACTTGGTTATCAAATCTGGTGACTGTCAAGAAATCCAACGGTAAAGTCAGAGTCTGTGTGGATTTTCGGGATCTCAACAAAGCTACACCAAAGGATGACTTCCCCTTGCCAAATATCGACATGTTGGTGGATGCGACCGCCCCACTATGAGGTCAAGTCGTTTGTGGATGGGTTTGCCGGCTATAACCAAATTAAGATGGCCGAGGAGGACCAAGAAAAAACAGCTTTCACCACCCCATGGGGGACTTTTGCTATACTGTCATGCCATTTGGGCTGAGGAACGCTGGGGCTACCTACCAACGGGCAGTTACGACTTTATTCCACGATATGATCCACAAGAGATTGAGGTGTACGTGGATGACATGATTATACATTCAAAAGGGGCTGATGGTCAACACTTGATAGATCTCAGAAAATTCTTCAACAGGTTGAGAGAGCACGCCATGCGTTTGAACCCGGCGAAATGCACCTTTGGAGTTCGTAGAGGGAAAGTATTAGGTTATATGGTCACCGAGAATGGATCGAAGCCGACCCAAGGAAGATTTAAGCCATCCTGGAGATGAAGCCACCCCGTACCGAGACGGAGATAAAAGGATTCATGGGACGCCTGCAATACATCAGTCGGTTTATCAATCAGCTGACCACCATCTGCGAACCAATTTTCAAGTTAATGAAGAAGACAGCCAGTGTGGAGTGGGATCATGACTGCCAGATAGCCTTCGAAAGGATCAAACAATATTTGGTGAATACCCCAATCCTGCGCCCGCCGCATAAGGAGAAGCCGTTGCTGCTATACTTAACTGTGACAGACACCGCGTCGGAGCCATGTTAGCGCAAGAAGCCAAAGATTCCCGGATTGAGAATGCAGTATACTCGTCAGCCGAAAGTTACAAGGTAGCGAGCTCAATACTCCGCGCTCGAAAAGACCTGCGTAGGCCTAGTATGGGTGGTGACGAAGCTCAAGCACTACATGGTGTCCCATCCGATCTTACTAGTCTCGAAAATGGATCCTATCAAGTATCTGTTCGATAAACCCTCCCTTTCTATGAGACTCGCTAAATGGTCAGTATTCTTGGGAGAGTTCGACATACTTATGTACCGAGGAAGGCAGTCAAGGGGAGGGCAATGGCCGATCAGCTCGCAGACTCTCCGAGCACCGAGACAAGAGGACCCGACCCCGAGTTCCCGGATGACGACATTTTCGCAATTGAGGTCGCAGAAAGATGGCAACTATTCTTTGACGGAGATGCGAACAAACGAGGGAATGGAGTCGGACTCCTACTTATTGATCCAAAGATGAGCACACTCCCATGGCCATCAAGCTGAATTTTTCGGCAACCAACAACGCCGCCGAGTATGAGGCGTGTATAGCCGGATTGGAGGCCGCCCTAGAACGCAACGTGAAAGAGTTAGAAGTGTATGGAGACTCAGCTTTGATTATTAACCAAACGGCGAAGAAATGGAAAACTATTGATCCTTGCCTGCAGCGGTACCAAGGTTACATGGATGAGTTGATAGCACAGTTCAAAGAAGTTACCTTCCATTTCCTGCCACAAGACAGAAATAGGTTCGCGGATGCTCTAGCTACATTGGCCTCCTTAGTTGAAATTCCAGAGGGAAGGTCCGTGAAACCATTCAGGGTCGGACGAAGGGAGAACCCTGCCTATTGCTGCGAAATCCAGATCGATGCCGAGGTAAACGGAGATCAATGGTACGCCCAAATCTACAAATTCCTTAAGCACGGAGAGATGTCCTTTGACGGAGATATGAAGGCCAAGAGTCTGCAAGCACTCAAAAGGTTGGCGGGGCAGTTTGTGCTGTTAGACGACACTTTGTACAAGAGGCATTACGATGGTCTGTTGCTCTTATGTGTCGACAACAAGAAAGCTGAAGCAATAATGGAAGAAGTACACAACGGGTTGTGCGGACCCCACATGAATGCAAGGATGCTTAGACAGAAGATCACTCGGCTGGGCTATTATTGGATTACCATGGAGACAGACTGTATTCAATGGGTTCGACGGTGTCACAAGTGCCAAGTATGCTCCAACCTCAACCACATCCCCCCACACGAATTGTATAGTTCCACCACGCCTTGGCCATTCGCCACGTGGGGTATAGACATTATTGGGAAGATCTCGCCAGCCGGTAGTAATGGTCATGAATTCGTCCTCGTCGCGGTCGACTACTTCACAAAGTGGGTCGAAGCTCAGTCTTATAAGGTGATGAATTCCAAGAAGGTAGCACAGTTTATCAAAGAGAACATCATGTGTCGGTATGGGGTTCCTAACCTCATTATATCAGATAATGGCAGTCATTTCGAAGCCGAGTGTGCTCGCTTGCTTGTAGAATTCAAGATCGAACGAAAGAAATCTTCCCCATACTACCCATAGACTAACGGCGCGGTTGGGCGGCCAACAAGACGATAGAGCAGATAATTCGCAAGATGGCTTCGCAAGGACGGGATTGGCCCGAAAAGTTACCATTAGCACTTTGGGGGTACAGAACGTCAGTTCGCACCGCTAATGGAGAGACCCCTTACGCTTTGACATACGGCATGGAGGCAGTACTCCCTATTGAGTTGGAGGTGCCATCTTTGAGGATCTTGCTCGAGAACCAAGTGAATGAGGTAGAATGGCTTCGTAGTCGCTATGATTAATTGGCAACACTCGACGAACGCAGATTGAAGGCCATGGAACACATCCGAGCCTATCAAAGGAGAACGATAAAATCCTTCAATAAAAAGGTCAAGCCTGTGGACATAAAGGAAGGAGACTTGGTGCTCAAAGCACGCTTACCCAACAAATTCAACCCCCTCGGGAAATGGGCCCCCACTTGGGTAGGGCCGTTTGTAGTACAGAAGATCTTCTCCGGAGGAGCGGTCAGAATGGCAGATTTGGATGGCAACCCGTTCAAGGAACCGGTCAACCTCAGCAAGCTCAGGCGCTACTATGACTAGACTCCCCCTCTTAAAAAAAAATAAATAAATAAATAAAAAAAATGTTTACTACGCAAAAAGAAGCCCGATAGACTGAAAACCTGCAAAGGGCGGTCTATGCAAAATAAGGGTGCGTACAAAGCTCGCTAGATCGAAAACCCGCGAGGGCGGTCTAGGCAAAAGTTAGAGCATCCCCCTTCTATCTTCCCTTTCTTTAAAATCATTCTAGTCTGACTGGAATGAACTACGGTGACCTGAGCCCCTTAGTCCTATTTGTAAAAGGGAACGTAGGCAGCCTTTCAAAAGGTGCGGTCTAAAAAACAAATAAACATCCAAATCTTGTTAAGCAATAAAGATAGAAGTTGTATTTTCTGAAAGCAAAAAACTTTTATTTCCATAGTCATTGCATGTTAACACTTATTTGATGAGTCTAAGCTTGACATACTTTTTGAATGAATAACCTATTCTGAAATTGAAACTAAAACAAAAGTAAACTAAATTAAACTAATGTGTCTGCAACGACCATGGAGAGACGCTCGGGATTACCCCTTAGTGCCATTTGTGCCCTCGGTCTCTTTCTTCTTGCTTTGCCCACGGCGAATTCTCTTCTTGCTAGGATTCCCGCAAAATCTTCTTTCAAACTCGCTAACACCTTTAGCCTTTCCATTAGGAGCCTCTTCGCCCTTCCTTTTCCTTGACGCCCCCACTTCTTCCCCGCCTCCGTTAGCCACGCTCTTACTCATCCTCCTCTCATAAGCCTCAGCCTCCTTAATCCTCAAGGAAAAACTTGGAGCACAGGATCCCAAAATAGTGCCCCTTAGGGTCTCTAGAGTCTGCTCCGCATGCCCAAGTCTCCCCATATACCAGTCCAAATACTCGCGTGGCAGGAAGGTGTTGCTAGAGCGTGTGAGGAAGGTCCTACGACTAAATCCAGCCTCGCCCCACATCTGAGAAAGAAGGACTGAGACACTATCATCCAACTGAAGTACCCCAAATGGAAAATCATCTCTCTCCTCGTCCCAACCCTCCGGGATGGTCTGCACCAAACCATACTGACGAAGCACTTTGATCATGTGAAGTCCCACTTGTTTCTCCCTCACAGAGTGAATGTGCCAATGGGGCACCACCCACTGAATGTCGTCAGTCACCATTTCCGCCAAATACTTTTCCAACCTTTGAGAGTCATGCCCTCGAACTGCTCCGCCATGCCTCTAATGCGGTACATCCATGGGGCCACCTTCAGAGAAGCCGCCGGTTTATTCACTCGAAGCCTCTCTTGCAACCACATGGTCAAAAGCCTATCACTACCACAAGGCATCCCACCATAGGCCGCGAGATGGGGAATCCCACAGAGCATCTCCCCAAGAATGGCTGGTACGATGTCATAACCTAAACGAGCCGAATTCACCATGCCCAAACACCCCTCACTAGCAAATCCAACCTCAGAAGGGAAAAGAATAGAGGCAAACAGACATAGCGCAAGATGGTCCAAGGAACGGTCAGAGGCCACATCCATGTGTATAAAGTGTTGGGGCATCCAAGAAAGGTCGACATAACCGCCCCTGGCATACCTATCAAAATCATCCGCGGACACGCCAAAGGTCATCAACTTGTCCCTCAAGCAAACGAAGTCAAAGGGCAAGGCAACTTTACCCTTCCCTTCGTAGCCACACAATGTCGCAATGTCCTCATAAGTGGGTGTTATCTCGTTGAATGAAAAGTTGAAGATATGGAGGGTATCATTCCAAAATCTCCCACAGGCTTGCAAGAGGTTGGTATTGGAGTTCATGTGCAAAAGTGACCAAAGACACTTTATCCCATACCGTTCATCAAGTTTCCTACGACTCGAACCAGGAAGTTTGGCAACCCACTTCTCCAAAGAGGTTATAAAGACTTTTTTCTCAAGACTTGTGATCCTAGCCTCTTGATCCATGGCAAAGAGCAAGAAAATTGGCTAAAAGGAACTCAAAAAACTGCTCAAAAGGTTGCTGGTACGTTTTTGTGGCTGCAAAGGGTTCATTAAATAGGGTACGGACTCCCACTCTTGCCAGGAAAAGGAAAAGCAGAGCCGACTACAGGCTTGGCCACGCGGCCACTTGTGATATTGGAAGATATGGCCACGCGGCCAACATTGCTCCGTGCCTTGTTATGGCCATGCGGCCAACATTGCTCCGTGCCTTGTCATGGCCAGGCGGCCAACATTGCTCTGGGCCTCACCATGGCCAGGCGGCCAACATCGCTCCATGCAGAAATCTGGTTTGTTTCCTTCCGCTCTGTGACGGATCCATGCAAGTACGTATCTGCCCCCTTTCCGCGGCTCATGCATTGTATAAGGTTAGGAACATTTGTAAATTAACTAGTTTGCACAAGTAGGCTCCCACAATAAATTTGCATTTTAGAAACATGATATACATACATGCATTTTATACATTGGTTCTATACATACATATCCCTCTGCTCTCTGCTAGCTAACAGTGTAGGAAATAAAGACGGACCCCGCTTAATCAGAATCTTCCTCCGTGGTGTCTCCACGCCGCACTAAAGCCCGAGAACTACCGGCACCCGAACTCCGTCCCCGGACCGCTCGACCACCAATGTGAGAAGAACCCGCGCCATTCGGAGACCGCTCACGACGCTGGGGTGACGCAACGTCGTCCCTCTGACAAGTACATGAATGGTACGCTTCCCTCAGTAAGCGCATCAACACGTTCTCCCGCTGAGCCGAACGGATGTATGCCTCCCGAGTCACCTGAAAGGGAAGCCAAGGAAAATGATTACAATGCAGAAAGAAATAGGTGTGTGCAAACATGACTAATACAAAGCACAAAGCCGTACCCCAGCGTCGGGCGGAGGAATGAATGTCTCCTCAACAAGATCGGCATCAGTCGGCTCCAAGCTAAGCTCCACCTCCCGACCGCCCCTCATCACTCTCACGCTACTCGAGCGAAGGGGCATGTCAACCAAAGGCCGACTCCGACCAACGTACCGGGCCGAGCTCGATCCCTCTCCCGATAGCATCCGAGCCCGAACCTGAGGGCTGATCAGCCGTGTCCGCACGTAACCGGCATAGTCGTCACTCCCTCTGTAATGCTCTGCCGGAGTGGGAGCCAAGAAAGTCGCCAACCTCGCGGGACGGAGCATATCCCGAGGAGGGTCATAAGGAGCCCACGATAACGCACCAACCCTATGCTGACGAACCACCCTCTCTCCAAGATACATGGCCTCCCCGGTGAGACCCACAAGCAGAACCCTAGAAGCGGTCAAATCCACTACGTAGGGACCCACCGAAGCCTCATTGGCCGGGCTCCATGGGTAAAATCTAACCCCAACAGGCTCAGACATCGCGAACACCCTCCTCAGATCAGCAGCATCCACCGTCTTCCTATCCCGGTTTCTGCGGGAAGGAGCCCTGTTACCTTTACACCAGTATGACATGATGGGAACAACCTTGTTGGCACTCATCACCAATTGAAAAGGGGCGACACCGAAAATCTCGTACACCCAAGCCTGTGCATACAATGAAAAAAGACATTTCAGACCAAAGGATAGAACAGAAATCTCAACAATGTGAAAAAGAAGGGTAGTCAAGAGCATACCTCAAAGGCGAACTGGAACCCGTCAAAGGCCGACGAGCTAGCCCTCGAGCAATGGTCCAAAGCCCGGTAAATTTCAGCCAAACCGGCTCTGCCCCAAGAAATCCCACCAACTTGGTCCAAATCCACAAAAGCCCCTAGTAGCGAGTACCGGCAGACAGTAGCCCCACTGGGAAACAAAATCTCCGAAAAGCTGTACCATAAGAACAGCCGGACCAAGCAATCCAAATCATATCCCCCCCTACTAAAGGCCTCAATAGCCACCTCCACCAAGCGATTCACCTTCCCGGCCTCCACTCCATAACCCTTGACACCTCCTCCCAGGTCGGTGTCGACTCCCAGCAGAGCCTGTCTATAGTCCCGCCGCTCCGCCAAGCTCTCATCAAAAGGCAAAGGGGTACCAGTAAACCTCAACCCTGTGATGGCCGCGAAATCCGTCGGCGTGATGGTAATCTCTCCCCAACTGAAGTGAAAGGTATGGGTGGTATCCCACCAGAACTCCCGGCACACCTCTATCACCGCTGCTACCTTCAGGGTAGCCCCAACCATGCGGACACTGTCAAAGAATGGGCCAAAGCCCATAGCCTCGATCCGAGCACGCAAACCGCCCGGTCCCTCCGGCAGGGACGCCCACAGTTTACCCACAGTCACTGTGGACCCACGAGCCTTGATCCTCTGCAGGTAAACACAGCACAGGTACATTACCATTCTAGCAATCTACAATTTTAGCAATTTAAATTCTAGCATTCCATTATTCTAGCATTTCATATTATGTGTATAAAACATACAAATGTGCGAGAAGGAGAGGAGTGAAAATTTGAAATTTACCTCTCGCGTCTCCGGAAGCCCCATCGACCAATGACGCTCAGAGTCGATATAAAAATCGTAATCTTGGTCGAACGTAGACCGCAGCAGATTATCGCGATAATTCTGAGTCGCGGCTAGTGGTCTCAAACCGCCCCGTGGAATCAAGGGCACCGCTTCAAAGCCCGCTCCTGGATCAGCCCCGACATTCCCTGCGCCCTGAGCATTACCGTGCCCCTCTCCTTGTTGCTCTTGTTGTGGAATCATATACCCACCATGGCCCGG
Source organism: Campanula takesimana (assembly GCA_026119855.1). NCBI lineage: Eukaryota > Viridiplantae > Streptophyta > Magnoliopsida > Asterales > Campanulaceae > Campanula > Campanula takesimana. The sequence continues at coordinate 9,586 of JAOWBW010001062.1, forward strand.
AAAATCTCTAAATAACGCCTCATTGATCCAATCCGCCATATCTTCAAGAATTATGTGAAATGAAATCTTCAAAATTATCAAAATCCGAGCTTTCTCTCTCTAAAAACTCAATTTTCTCTCCCTAACTCGTCAACAATGGAGGAAGGAAGAAGAAGAAAGAAGAAAGAAGAAGAAGAGGGGAGGTGTCTGGTGATGTGACCAAGGAGTCAGCCCATCGGCAGCCTTGGCCACGCGGCCACCTTCGCCCTTGCAACCCCAGCCGTTAGATCAGCGATCCGCGTGAAGGAGATCTGACCACTCAACGGTCTTGGCCACGCGGCCACTATTGTAAATTCGTGTGTTTGGCCACGCGGCCAACCTTGCCCCTTCAGATAAAATTCCACTTTTGCCCCTGATCTTTTCCCTATTAATTCATTTTAAATGCCTTTAACACTTCTTTGACTGATATTCGTTACCTTTGGGTACGGAAAGCCCCTTAAAATTTCCATTCTTCACCAAATATTTGCTTAGGATTCATATGATTGTAGAGACTTCGGCGCATCTATGACATACCATCCTAGATCAATCGTAATTGGCAGAAGCCTCGGCGTTTCTGTTTGCGAAAGATCCAGCATCTATTATTAGGATTCGTATGATTGTAGAGACTTCGGCGCCTCTATGACACACCATCCTAGATCAATCGTAATTGGTAGAAGCCTCGGCGTTTCTGTTTGCGAAAGATCCAGCATCTATTATTAAGATTCGTATGGTTGTAGAGACTTCGGCGCCTCTATGACATACGCATCCTAGATCGATCGTGGTTGGCAGAAGTCTCGGCGTTTCTGTTCGCGAGAGATCCGACATCTATTACTTTAGCGCGATCGGCAGGAACCCTGGCGATCCTGATTGCGTTTACCATTCCATCTTGGGATTATTTAGACAGCGTAGTCCTTATTTTTCCAAATAACTTCATTGCTTACGAATGATTCGTTCTTCGTACAGGATAGTGCCCGTAGGTTTATTATCCCTAGCAGGAGTCCGATATCTCGTTTTATCCCCAGTAGATCCGAACTACGACCGGCTTGATTCCTCAGAGGATACGTAGGAAACCTGAAAAGGTCCAGCCACCCGATCGACGCGGTCATCTACCATCCCCAGCAGGTACATTTTCCCCAGCAGAAGACGTTGCTCCCCATAAGAGGACAAATCATTCCCAATTTCCCATCCGATCCGAACTACGTTTGGCTTGATTCCCCCGCGGATACGTAGGTCGCCTGCCAAGGTTCAGCCGTTCCCTTATCTTTCATCTGTTTTGAAACTCATGTTTCAGACGGATCCTTCTTTTATCGTCGACCCCACATTGCCTTGCAAGAAGCGTCGCCGAGGGGCTACTGTTAGTACCCGACCTGAAAGTGAGTTTATTAGGCCGTTCCCAAAAATACAAGGACTTTATAGGAATTAGAAACCTTGCAAAGACTTATCCCGGATTCCCAAAATATCTCATTTATGGCAAAATCTATCAAAATAGGTAACAAATAGTTTCCTTAAAACCATGCAGAAACCCTAGCTTAAGAATCAAGTCAGCCTGCAACATTGGCCACGCGGCCAACCTTGCTCCGCGTTGATCTTGGCCACGCGGCCACTATTGTCACCGGCTTCAACCATGGCCAGGCGGCCAACCTTGCGCTGGATGATCTGGACCATCAGATCCTCCCATCAGTTTACTATATAAACCACTCCATTCCATTGGTTTGGGGGTCCGATTTTGAGAGTTCTAAAGTCCGAATTTTGGAGTTCTTAAACAATATTTTGCTCTCTAATTAACATTCAAACACTCAAGAAGATCCAAGGTTTATTTCTTGCCAACATAGGTAAGTTTTCTAACTTTTTCTTCATGTTCTTGCATTATCCTTAATGTAGATCTTTTATATTCATGTTCGTACATGTTTATTCATAGTTTCTTCGTATGCTTCGCATGTTTATTCATATGTTCATATATGTTCTTCGCATGTTCTTCGTGTTCATAGATTAAAACCTTATTTATGCTATATTTAGGGTTGCGATCTTCATGTTTGCATGTTATTTCATAGCCGATGATGATCGAGGGTTCATCAACCCGAGGATGATCTAGGAACTACTTCTAAACCCTAATCTTTAGGTAATTCCCCCTTCATTATGCATGATCCCGATTCTTCTGCCTATTCTAATTCTCTGCGAACTACGCTGACCTGAGCTTCTCACATTGAGAGGAACGTAGGCAATCTTCGGATCCGGTCTAAATCACTAACACACTACTAACACATTCATCATGATAGAAAGACCGATCAATTCGGGCAATAGGAGTGATAACGTCCAATATTCTTCTCTTGTTGTAATTTGACCCCCGAACCCATTAAACATGCTTTTTTCAATGTTTTGGCTTTAATTAAAACGGCGTGGCGACTCTCATATTTTTAATGTCGTTAAGAATATTCCCTTTGTAAATAAAAATAATCATAAGATACTTCCCATGCGTCGCTTCATCGGAAAGGGGTATTCACAGTTTCAAGAGCAAGCTAGGCAAGAGAGGTACAAGACCATTGTTGCATTCACTACTAGTAAAATGAATGAAAGGCAACAAGTGAGTCCTCACTTTATTAAAATGAAAGGTTATGTAGAGCACCTTGAGAAACTTGGCTATCCAATCCCATTGGAGCTAGCCACGGATCTCATTCTTAATTCATTGCCTAAAAGTTATAATCAGTTTGTAATGAATTATAACATGCATGGAATGGATAAGAATCTCTCTGAGTTGCATGGGATGCTCAAAACTGCAGAGATGAAAATTGTGGAGAAAGGTTCTCCCGTGCTCTTGGTTCATGGTGGGAAGAAGCCTGGTGCCAAAGGCAAGGGTAAGGCAAAAGTTGTCAAACCCAAGATAAGCAAGGCAAAGGTTGCCAAGGCTTCTGAGGCAAAACCTGATTCACAAAAGGATGCAATCTGTTTCCATTGTCAAGAAATTGGTCATTGGAAACGTAATTGCAAGGCTTTCTTGGAAGAGCAAAAGAAGAAAGAGAGCAGCAAGGCTGCATCGACTTCAGGTATCTATATGATAGATATTCTCCTTTCTACCACTGATTCTTGGGTATTGGATGCCGGATGTGGTTCTCACATTTGTCTAAATGTGCAGGGACTAAAGAATAGGAGACTGCTTAAAGAAGGTGAAGTAGATCTACGTGTGGGAAATGGAGCAAGAGTTGCTGCATTAGCCGTAAGGACTTATGAAGTCACTTTACCTTCCGGATTAATTCTTGTTTTGAACAATTGTTATTATGTTCCGGATTTAAGCAGAAATATTATTTCAATTTCTTGTTTGGATAATGAAGGTTTTAAGTTTCTTATTGAGAATAAGAAATTTTCTATTTATTTAAATGATGTGCTTTATGGTATTGCTAATTCATTTAATGGCCTTTATATCTTGGATGTCAAGAATGAAAATAATGTCTATCATGTAAATAAGAAATCTAAACCTAATGATGTAAATCATACTTATTTGTGGCATTGCCGTCTTGGTCATATTAATGAGAAGCGTATCTCAAAACTCCATGGGGACGGACTTTTGGGTTCATGTGACTTAGAGTCATATGATACTTGTGAGTCGTGTCTTCTTGGAAAAATGACTAAGACACCTTTTACCAAGTTGGGTGAAAGGGCAAGCGACTTATTGGGGTTGATACATTCCGATGTATGCGGACCATTAAGTAGCAATGCTAGGGGAGGATTTCAATACTTCATAACCTTCACTGATGATTATAGTAGATTTGGGTATGTTTACCTAATGAAACATAAAAGTGAAGCATTTGAGATATTTAGAATATTTCAAAATGAAGTAGAAAAACAACTTGGCAAAAGTATAAAGGCACTTCGATCAGATCGAGGTGGTGAATACTTAAGTCAAGAATTTGACGATCATCTAAAGAATTGTGGAATAGTTTCACAATTGACTCCGCCCGGAACACCACAATGGAATGGTGTGTCTGAGAGGAGAAATCGGACTTTGTTAGACATGGTTCGATCAATGATGAGTCAAGTTGATCTTCCAATATCCTTTTGGGGTTACGCCCTAGAAACCGCTGCTTTCACACTAAATCAAGTTCCAACTAAATCGGTTCCAAAGACTCCATATGAGATGTGGAGTGGAAAGAAACCTAGTTTATCTTTCATGAGGATTTGGGATTGCGAAGTTTATGTCAAGAGACTTATCTCTGACAAACTAGCACACAAATCTGATAAATGTATTTTCGTGGGATATCCTAAGGAAACTAAAGGATATTACTTTTACAACCGAGAGGACAACAAAGTGTTTGTTGCCCGAACTGATGTCTTTCTAGAGAAAGAGTTTCTCTCCAAAGAAATCAGTGGGAGTAAAATAAATCTTGAAGAAATTCGAGACCCAGAAAATAACATTGAACCAATAGTGGAACAAGAACAAGAACCACAAGGAGTTGTGGAACCTGTTCAAAATACACAAGCAACTCGCAGATCTAGTAGGTTACGATCCGAGCCCGGGAGATATGGATTTCTCGTAACGGATAGTAATGAGGTAGAAATCATTGAGAATGATGAACCGTCAACCTACCAAGAGGCGATGTCTTCTCCTGATTCGGACAAGTGGCTTGGAGCCATGGAATCCGAATTGCAATCCATGCAAGACAATCAAGTTTGGAATTTGATTGATGCGCCCGAAGGTGTAAAAACCATAGGATGCAAATGGGTCTTCAAAAAGAAGACTGACATGGATGGAAAGGTGCATACTTACAAAGCTAGGCTTGTAGCGAAGGGTTATAGGCAAGTTCATGATATTTACTATGATGAGACATTTTCACCCGTAGCAATGATCAAGTCTATAAGAATTTTGCTTGCCATTGCCGCATATCATGACTATGAAATATGGCAGATGGACGTCAAAACCGCTTTCCTGAATGGAAAACTCCAAGAGGATGAGTATATGACACAACCAGAAGGTTTTGAACAAGATTCTAAGGTATGCAAATTGCAGAGATCCATCTATAGATTGAAGCAAGCTTCTAGGAGTTGGAATCTCCGTTTTGATGAATCGGTCAAAGAGTTTGGTTTCATCAAGAACGAAGATGAGCCTTGTGTATACAAGAAGATTAGTGGGAGCATAGTGCTATTCCTTATTTTATACGTGGATGACATATTACTCATTGGAAACGACATTCCTACACTCCAGTCTGTAAAGACTTGGTTAGGAAGGTGCTTCGCAATGAAAGATATGGGTGAAGCCGCATATATTCTTGGCATTAAGATCTATAGAGATAGATCAAGGAGGCTACTTGGTTTAAGCCAAAGTACATACATTGATAAGGTCATTAGAAGATTCCGCATGGAAAATTCTAAGAGAGTCACCTTGCCCGTGTTACATGGAGTTTCTCTAAGCAAGACTCAATGTCCTAAGACAAACGATGAGCGTGAGAAAATGAATGATGTTCCATATGCTTCGGCAATTGGGTCCATCATGTATGCCATGATTTGTACTAGGCCGGATGTATCTTATGCTTTGAGCATGACAAGTAGATACCAATCCGACCCTGGCGAAAATCACTGGATAGCTGTAAAAGCGATTCTTAAGTACTTGAGAATAACTAAAGACTCCTTTTTGGTCTATGGAGGAATGGAAGATGATCTCGTTGTAAATGCTTACACGGATGCAAGCTTCCAAACCGACAAAGATGATAGCCGATCGCAATCGGGTTTTGTGTTTATGTTAAATGGTGGAGCTGTAAGCTGGAAGAGTTCCAAGCAAAGTACAACCGCTGATTCTACAACAGAAGCTGAGTATATTGCTGCATCGGATGCTGCAAAGGAAGCTGTTTGGATTAAGAAGTTCATAACTGAACTTGAAGTGGTTCCTAGTATTGCTAATCCAATAGACCTTTATTGCGATAATAATGGTGCTATTGCTCAAGCAAAGGAACCAAAAGCACATCAAAAATCCAAACACATACTTAGGCGTTTTCATATCATTCGAGAGATCGTTGATAGGGAAGACGTAAATATATGCAGAGTACCTACTGATGACAATGTTGCAGACCCGCTAACAAAGGGACTTCCACAAGCTAAACATGATGGTCATGTTAGGTCCATGGGTATTAGATACATGGGAGATTGGGCCTAGGGCAAGTGGGAGATTGTTGGTAGTGGTGCCCTAGGCACGTTTAATAAACGTTATAATTGTTATCATTTATTTCATATCAATAAAGAGATGTTTTGATTATTATTGTTGTTCATGTTTACTTATAATAATCCCCGTCCCTAGTACTTATTAAGCACTAGTATAAAGGCTAAACGATCATGGGATGATCATGTTAGATTTATGGGTACTTGTTTGGAACAAGGTACTGGACATGACCCGCTGTATGAGATTTATGTCATGGTCTATGTCAAACATATATCTCATATTAGTTATGTCATTTGAATCCTTAGACATGAAGTTATTATAGTCTTCCACTTGATGAACATTGTGTTTGACATATTCAAACGCTACCTTAACACCGTAGTTATAAAGGGTATGATTGGCATGATCGGATTCCCGTTGGGAAGAATAATGAGCTAAATGGATTTGTCCCTCCACGGAGAGATGTCAAGCTTGGGCCTCTCGTAGGAATGATGTTGATGAAATGTTCGGCCGGACTCAAATGAATCGATTGGATCAATGTCATTTGGATTATCAACATATTCTGAATCGAGAAAGTATTGAACGAAACAAGTTGACTCTTTGACCATGACTTGTGTTCAATGACATCGTGGATAAAGGGATTGTGACATATTCTAAAGGAATGCGAACTTGTATCTAGTTATACTATTTGGGTAGGTATGACGGTTTGCTAGAACCTAATCATATCTTATGGGATTATGTTTGAGCCCATTGCCAACTTAGTATAATCCTAGAGGGTCACACACAATAGAACGAATCTTAAATAAAAGGACTATATTGGCATTTAGGGTCGGAGGACTTCCAAGGAATTTCTGGAAAGTTCTGGGCCTTCTGGTCAACCAAGCGGGCGCTTGGGTTGCACCAGGCGGGCGCCTGAACAAGCCGGAAAAGAATTGGACTTTCTGTCCAAACAAGCGGGCGCCTGGGTAGGACCAGGCGGGCGCCCGGTATGCCGATTGGAAATTTCCTAATTCGATTAGGAATGGTTTTTTGGCACAAGTTACCTATTTGGAATAGGTCTTAATTGTGTATAAAAACACCAATTCGGCCAGACCATATTAACTAGTGCCTTTTGTGAGTCTCAAAGAGTTTGAGAGAGATTTTATTTTGTTCTAAGATATCATTGATTGAGGAACAAAATAATTCACAAAATAAATTCCATATAGTTCTTTATTAAATTGTGAAAGCGTGTTTTACAATTATTGGTCTAGCAACCAAGATCAAAGAAGCTCCTTTGATATTCGTTCGAAGTGTGGATACCGCTAGAGGGTGAAAATCATCATCTTCAAAGTTCGTGTTCAAGCTTTGTGATCGTGATCAAGTCTTCAAGTTTCTCCACCAAAGATCAAGAGAAAATTCATAGCCATCAAGGGTTAGTTATTCCTCTATTCATCTTGTTGTATTTGATTTAATCATATGAACGGATCCATGGCTTTGGGTTTCTTAAAATTTTAATTGCTATATTCCGCTGCGCATGTTACTTGGAAACCCAACAACTCAATGCTTGGATACATTCCAACCCTCCTCTCCCTCGACCAATGTCATTCATGTTTCTCTCTGAAGAACATGTTAGTGCTGAAGACATGTCAATAAAATTCAACACTTATGTCCAGTTTTTGAACCCTGATGTTACCATTGTCGGTGAAGGTTTTAGAAGAACCAATTTCCATGTACTTTTGATGTCTTACTACGATGATTTCAAGTTGTTGGAGCTTGGGGAGGGCAGTCAAACTAATTTGTGGCTTTACTTCAAGAGGAATAGGATTTCAGTTCAAGGGTTGATGCATACCAATATGAGTTTTATTGATGTGAAGTTTGTTGCTCCGGTTTCAGTTAATTTACCTCCAATGTTTGTGGGTCACCCATGGGTTAATGGGTATAGATGAATGTTATGTTGGTTGGGTAGCAGGGTTATGATCCTCTTTTGGGACGTTTTTAGTTGGGTAAGGTAGCAGGGGTATAATCCTTTTTAGGAATTCTTTTTTTTTTCACATTTATATTATTAATGGTATTAATATTATCTAAGTTTTCTCTTTGACTATTGACTCTTGAGTAGATTTTATTGATTAATGCATCATATAAATACTGAAATGAGTAATAATTATTTATAGGTTAAAATTAATCCAAGTTTGTTGTTGATGTAAAAGAATATTTAAAAGTAAGCAAATATCTGAATGAGGTGAAGGATTGTTATAATCCTATCCAACTTATATCTTCTACATCAGTTGTTCCAATTTGTATTTATGGGTGAATTGTTTTAATATTAACTGTTAAGCATTAAAAATTAACCATAAGCTAAAAGAATTTGCAAAGACAATGAATCATATAATTTAATCTATTTCAATTTATTGAACACTTCTCTATATACAACATTTTTTGTCCATCTTTTGTAGTCTTCATCATTTTCAACACAAAGGATTTTAAAACCATTTAGAGACTTGACCCTAGAAACTACGACATACAATTGCCCATGACTAAAAATAGGTTGCGGCAAATATAATCCAACATTTTCTAATGTTTGTCCTTGACTTTTGTTTATAGTCATTGCGTAGCAAATTCTGAGCGAAAATTTCCTTCTCCTTAGGACAAAAGGCATTTTACCCTCAGATAAGGTTAAAGTAATTCTTGGGATCATTACCCTATCACCAATATTGGACTCTGATATAATTGCACATTCAATTACTCTTTTACCGAGCTGCGTAACAATTAACCTCGTACCGTTGCACATTCCTTAACTTGGATTCACATTACGAAGTAACATAACAGGGACTCCAACCTTAAGCTCTAGAAAGTGATTAGGTATAAGGAATGGCTCAGTGGTAGAGCCAAACTTCACAATGTGTGAGGTCTCGGGTTCGATCCCTTCCCATGCTCCTAGGACATCATTAATATAAGGGGGTAAGTGGGGAACCACTATCAATCCTCTTTAAAAAAAAAAAAAAAAAAAAAGGTATAACAGGCAACTTTAAGCTATTCAAAAACTCAACATGATAAAGCACATCATGAGTGTATGTGTTGTTACCTGATTTGTCTATGGTGTCGTAGCTTAAGTACTGTTTGGTCTCCCCTTCAACTAAATTCATGCTAAATGAATTTATTTCATCCACAACTTCATTTCTCGGAGTCAGTATTGCCCTGTTAGTCAAATAATCTACGTCAAATTTTTTCAGAACAAAATCTGGATACGTAGAATGAAAAATAGCCTCAACATGATTATCAGATGCAGGCAACAGAATTTCTTCAAGAATCTTGATCCATTCTGCTTCATCAGAATCTCCTCTAGTTCTATCATGTTCTTGACCATTTCCAATTCTAAGGATCCAGTTTGAGAATTCTGTCAAATTCATTAAAGCATTGTCGCTATTTGAAGAAAAATGTTTTAACCGCATGTTTTGTGTAAGTGTGCATAACTCACAATCATTCCATAGCCATATAAATGATATTTTCCTTTAAGTGTTCTATTTATAATACAACAATTAAAAAATACCTCATTTCTGGAAATAATTCAATTCTGCTACAATTTTTGCATCGCAACTTTCCACCTTCAGGTTTTACTATCTTGTGACATTCTGTACATGCATTACACTTCTAACCATTTTGTTCTTCAATAGATGATACACTCCCGTATACATATATTGGACGTTCCTGTTTTCAAAAATTTATAGTTAAAAGCATATTTCAATTAACACTCTTTCGAGCAATAACAATGTATTATAGTATTTAAATTCAAATATCAGGCTTACCATCTCTTCACAATCAGAGAGTAGTTTGTTGACTTCGCCTACTGTCTTCTTGTTTTTATTGTAATGTTCTGTAGTTATGAAATTTGGATACATAGGAATCTCACTGATTTCATTATTGAATTCATGCGAATCAAACTTAGGAAAAATAGAAAGCCGTTCGTATCTAATCCAAATTAAAAATATCAAATTAGTTGTATATATAAAAAGTTTACATTTGTGTGAATTCTTTAATCTCAGGAATATTCTCATCACTAAAGAAGTGGGTAGCACTACTTGACGATATCACAACATTACCTATGAAAAAAATGAAGAATACATTAAATTGTAAGTTTTGGAAATAAAATTTGTTCAATGAAGTAAACAATAGATATGTAAAGCTGGCTACAAATGAACTAACATACCATTGAAATCTGTTTTCACAATTGTAGAACAAATGATCCATACCGGTGGTCCTCCTTTGCCAATCGAATTAGCTCTTTGCACCATTTCATTGTTGGAACAATCTTATCCCTGAATGCCATACTCATTTCTGGACTAAGTTTGAGGAAGAGATGAAGGTGGAAGCGAACTTTACCTGTTGAATCCATCTTGGATGTTGTTGGGAGAATTAAGATGAAAAAGAAGAATTAAAGGGATGAAAATCTTCTAAATGATTGTGCATTTTTTCTCTTGACTTCTTTAACACTTAATGAAGAATTATTGAAAGAGTAATAATGAATGATGTAGTGATTTCTAGGGTTGATGGAGAGCCCTTTATATATGAAATCAATAGGCACCTCATTTAGGGACTACACTGAAGAGTATGGGTATACTCGCTATTTCTTACATACACCCTTTCAACCTAAGCAATATTAATTTACTATTTTGCCCATCATAAATAGATAAATTATATTTCAGGAATTCTACACATTTTATTATTTACTACACTTTATATTAATATTATAGGTATGATTTCATGTATGGAAATAAGATGACTTGTGATGAAATCCATGTTCTAACAATCTCCTACTTGGATTGCAAAACAAAGTCTTTCCTTTAAAACCATAAATATAACACAAATGACAACCCTTATGTGCGCACCTTGTTGTCATCTATAACAATCTCGTCCATTAGTCATCCAAATATAAGGACTAAAGGGGCAGTCGTTGTAATTGATTCGCAACTAAACCCACAATAATCACATGTACATATCAAACTAAATGACATAGATCAAAAGTGTAGATGTGTAGCATGGAATAATGAATATCAACATATTCTTCCAACTAGTCCAATTTAACCAAATGAGATCAAACTTTAAACTAAAAGAACAATTAATGAAAGAACAATACAAACTCCCACTATATTAAATGTTATCAAAGTTTTTACACCCATATTAGCAACATGCTCGTGAAACACTGAAGATGATAACGCTTTCATAAACGGATCCGCTAATATGGAGTTTGTTTCTATAAGTTGTATTTCTTTTGTTCATTTTCCTTTACAACAAGAAACTTAATGTCCATATCCTTAGACTTTGATAAACTCTTGTTGTTATAAGACTGATGCTTGATATTCATAATAAACCTTAAGTAGTCTTTCGACTCTTCTTGACAATTGGCAGTCCCTTAATAAACTTATGCAGCCATATAATTTAACAAATATCAGAATACCTAATGATCTCAAGATGATCCGATTTAAAATATATAGGCAAGTAGTTCTTTAGTGTTTTGTAAATATTTTTATCACTCTTTTGGCGGCTACCTAATGTTCTCTCCCTGATTGCTTTGGTATTGATCATGCATCCCAACATTAAATGCAAGATTTACGCATATATTAAGCTTCCTACTACTGATGCAAAAAAGGATATTTTTCCATATACTTGGATTCATAATTACTTATAGGACACTGTTTGAGACTAAACTTGTCTCCTTTAAAACTAGGGGTGTCAAGTGGTTTACAGTTTTGCATGCTAACCTTTTGTAATACCTTTTCCATATAGGCCTTTGTGATAATCCTAAAACACTTCGTGAGCGATCACAGTGAATTTGGATTCCTAATACAAAAGATGCCTTACCAAGATCTTTCATTTCAAAAAGGAAATTTCTTAGTTTCCTTAAGAAGGTTCATATTATTACATAGCAAGCAAAATATCATCCACATATAAGACCAAAATTATAAATTTACTCCCACTGAACTTATGGTATACATAATTTTCACCAAGATTCGTTTCAAAACCAAATGAAAGAATAACTTAATTAAATTTTAAGTATCATTGACGAGAAGCTTGCTTGAGCCCATAAATGGATTTCTTAAGTTTACAAACTAATTGATTAGTTTGATCCAAATCAGTCTCCATTAAGGAAAACTGTCTTTATATCCATTTAATGAAGCTCAAGATCAAAAGGTTCTACTAGTGACATAATGATATTAAAAGCATTTTAGAAGATACCGTATTAAAAAAAAAAAAAAAAAAAAAAAAAAAAACTTTATTATCAATGCCTTCTTTTTTAGTATAACCTTTAGCGACAAGACGAGCCTTATATATTTATATATTACCTTGTGAATCCCTTTTGGTCTTAAAGACCTATTTACACCCAATGGATTTTACATCTTTAGGTAATGGAACAAGATCAAAAATGTCGTTGTCATCATAGATTTCAACTCTTTATTTATGGCATCGATCCACTTATGAGAATTAGGACTATTAATGGTTTCATAGAAGGTGAGTGGCTCATCTCCGACTAAACCTAAGTGTCCTTTATTCTCGGCAAAGAAAACACCTTATAATTATCCGAAATAGCACTTCTTCTTACTCTATTGGATCTTCTTAAGGGCACCGGTTCTTTCTTATTTTGAGGTTATTGAATTTCCTTTTTATGATAAAAAATTTCATGTTTGTTCAATATTTATAGGGGAGTCATTATTTTGAATTGTATGTTCTTTTTGAATTTCAGGTACAAGTACTTGATTTTCAATTGGAACTTATGGGAAGAGGATTAGAAAAGGATGCCTCTTCCACTTCAAATTCAAACTATTCCTAAATTTCCCCTCTAAATTCAACATCCTCAAAGAACCTAGCATTTCATGTTTCAAAAAAGGTTCTAGTTTTCTAATTCATCCATAATTCATAGCCCCTAGATCTCTCGGCATACCCAACAAATAGCTACCAATAGTCTTAGCGTCCAGTTTTGCCCTTGTTAGGCCTATAAGGCCTATCTTCTGCTGGACAATCCCATACATAATATGATTTAAGGATGGTTTCTAATTCATCCATAATTCATAAGGGGTTTTATTAGTAGATTTAGAGGGAGCTATATTGAGAATATAAGCTGCGGTTTTAATGTATCGCCCATAATGCGTGAGGTAAGAAAGTACAAGAAATCATACTTCTTACCATATCCTTAAGGATTTTATTACGTCTCTCAGCTACACCATTTATGTAATCCGTACCCGGCATAGTGTAGTGAGGGACAATCCCACACTTTTCTAGATAGCGAGCAAAAATGACCCAGATGTTTTTCCCAAAAATGGTTATTCCGATCATAGTATTCACTACCATGATCGGACCTAATGTTCTTAATAGTCTTCCTAAGTTGACTTTCAACTTGGCCTTATGAGACTTTGAAAACGTCCAAAAGACTTTTCATGAAGTAAATATACCCATAATGAGTGTAGTTGTCTATGAGCGTAATAACATTTTGTTGACCATTCCATGAAGGGGTAGTGAATGGCCCTCAAAATTCCGTATTTATTAGTTTTAGGACACTTGATGCTCTCGAGGATACTTTTCCTTTAGTGTTTGTAAATCTTCCTTTTAAGGTATTTAATGCAAAAGTCTTTTCTTGGAATATTAAGTTTAAAAGATTCCTTTTGACATAAGCTTGTCAATTCTCCTCTTGGAGATATGACCTAAATGTTTATGCCATAAGGTATAAGAATTTTCACTTGATGACTTTTGGTTTCTATTTTGCTTTCATTATTATGAGACTCATTTATTGTTTGAATATTGTCAAGTAATTAAGGATTACTTGACGAAGTACTTAGTACCAACAACCTTGAAATTAAAATAAAAATCACATCTATTATTATCAAAAGAAGAAGAGTAACCTTCCTTGTTTAATATTGTGATAGATATCATAATTCTGTTCAAAAGACGGTACAATAAATGTATTATTTAATACAAAATAATAACTAGTACTTAACAATAACTGAAAAAGTTCTTATGCCTATAACTTCAACCGGATTTTCAGCTCTCATATAGATGAATCACTTCATCTTCACTGGGTCTTCGGTAATTCAGACAACCCTACATAGACACAATTATGTGAGTTGTTGCACCAAAATCCAACCACTATGTATATGTAGGAATTTGAAACCAAGTTAGCCTTAGTACAAACATGACCAAATGACGTACCTTTCTTAGCACGCCAAGCGTGGTATTTAGGGCAGTCGTACTTCATGTGAGTGAGATCCTTGCAAAAGAATCATTTCTTTTCTTTATGATCATTAGATGATCCCTTAGGCTTCTTTTTATTTGCAATCGCAATTTCCTTCCCTTTTTTCTTTATCCCATGAGAAGAGGTAGATGCCAAACATTCCTCAAGGATATCAATAAATGTTTTAGCATCAACATCCTTGGAGACACCTTTCAAAATTGTCTCCGGGACAACTATATTCATGACCATTAGGCTTACGCGGTTGGAGCGTTTCCACTTCTCAGCATTTAAGTAATCTTCTTAAGTGTTTTGATCAGAGAGAGGAAGATGAAACGGTTCCCTTAATGCGTGATCTATGTCCATATAGCCTAAGATCATCATCATTTTATTTTTCCAAGTTTTAAAATTAGTCCCACTTAGCATCGGTACGGTACTCATAGCAGTAATTATAGATGAAGCAATAAGCAAATCTGTTGGAATTTTGAGAACAAAAATGAACACAAAAACATGAATAAGAAACTACACAATGAATAAATAATTAATTATATCAATGAAATCCACAATAAGACAATCAATATGACATCAAAACTAATCTTTAGATTGCGAGTTGACTCATAAATGATTGCCTTAGGTAACAAGTAATTTGAACAATGTTTCAATCAAATTCTTAATCTTCCTTTGGGCCGACATAAGCATCTAACAAAACAACTTAATGTTCATTTCATTTGTTACCACATGAATGCACAAGTTTAGTCAAATGTCAAGATCTTCTTTGGAAAATTCATGTCATTCACATATTAACTTACTCATTCAACACTTTAACAATTTTGGGTTTAAATAATGTTAATCACTTTGGTGATAATATTATTTAAACAATGAACAAAATCGTTTAAGCATATAATTAATCAAGACTTTAAGGTTTGAAATAATGTTGGTTTTGTTCCAAAGGGGAAAACAAAATAGTGCAAAATTGATGAATAGACAAGCCTGTGAACAGTAGAGGTCCACCCAGATTTTTCCTTAGGTCCGACCAGACCTCAACTAGTACCCGTCCGGACTCGGCCAAAATCTGTGAACAATGAATATTTGATTTTTCTCGACACACTTTGCACGACCGTGCTAAACCAAACGCACGACCGTGCCAAACGGGGGGTCCACCCGGATTATAACACACACCCGCCCAAACAAATGAGGAAGGTTCGACCGAACATCAAAAGGGACCCGCCCGGATCAGTGCATGGGGTCCGACCGGACTGGGCTTAATACCCGGCCGGATCACACTTTGACCAAAATCCACCAGTTCAAAATTATGGAGGTCCGACCGGACCATCTTTAAGATCCGACCGGGCCGACATACATACCCGGCCGGAACAACTGAAAACCCAGGTTAGCACCGATTCAAAACCCTAGGGGGTCCGACCGGACCAAACCAAATACCTGGCCGGACCACCCCACTCCAGAATAGGGATGGCCAAACCAGACCGGAAAAGCCCGGAACCGGAGCAAACCGGGGAGTAAATCGGAACCAGAGTAACCGGAATCGTAAGTTATCCGGGCCGGTTCAGGTTCACATAAATGGCGAACCGGACCGGAACCGGACCGAAAATCCCTTGTTTTTCAACAATTTTAAAGGGGGGGACCGGAACCGGACTGGAATCGGAACCGGATTGTGACAAACCGGAACCGGGGTAAGCGCGGGACGGTTAAGGGTTACCCATATGCTGAACCGGAACCGGTTTTGGCCATCCCTACTCCAGAAGCACCGTTTCAGTCCATTTATCTGCATTTTTCCATATATTTTTTTTTTGACCCAAAAAAATGATGAACAACAAGTAGATCCACATGGTATGTTCTTTACAACATAAAACCATGTTATTTAAGGATAATCTTATTTTTTTTAAAAATGGAATCAAGTATGTAGATCCACATAATTATGCATTACACATAATCATTTTATGAAGGGATAGTCACACTTGAACCATTTTGTTCATTCAACAAAACTTTTCAAACAATTTTCTTAAATTCAGATGATGATTATTAGCACTCTATGAATGAATTAGAGTCTCTAATCAACATCATAAACTTAATGATTCAACAGGGAAAATGAATCAATAAAAGTGTTTTAATGCTTTCCAAAAGAACTCAAACCAAAATATGAGCGGGCTCTGATACCAATTGTTGGAACAATCTTAACCCTGAATGCCATACTCATTTCTGGACTAAGTTTGAGGAAGAGATGAAGGCGGAAGCGAACTTTACCTGTTGAATCCATCTTGGATGTTGTTGGGAGAATTAAGATGAAGAAGAAGAATTAAGGGGATGAAGATCTTCTAAATGATTGTGCCTTTTTCCTCTTGACTTCTTTAACACTTAATGAAGAATTATTGATAGAGTAATAATGAATGATGTAGTGATTTCTAAGGTTGATGGAGAGCCATTTATATATGAAATCAATAGGCACCTCATTTAGGGACTACACCCTTTCAACCTAAGCAATGTTAATTTACTATTTTGCCCATCATAAATAGATAAATTACATTTCAGGAATTTTACACATTTTATTATTTACTACACTTTATATTAATATTATAGGTATGATTTCATGTATGAAAATAAGATGACTTGTGATGCAAGCCATGTTCTAACATTCATCCCCCCACAAAGTGGCTCTCAATTTATTTCCACTACAATCAGAATTTGGCCATTTTAATAAAATTAGAAGATTATAAATTAAATATGCACCAGAATGAGAAGTTACAAACCTGGTGTCTCGCAAATCAATGTATTGCATTGAGATAGGTTGAGAATTTATTTCCCGTTGACCGACATCAGACACCCCAACAACATGTCCAATAACATTTACAAAGAAAATGAGTCATTGTTAGCATTGATATTTTGAAGATTGATGGAAAGAAGCATACTGTTACTCACCACAAAAAACCTTCTTGTTCTGACTTTTTGATAGCAGCAATTCATAAGGAACAATATGAAAGTTATGTGTAGGTATTTTAGGCAAATTTTTCACCACTTCTTCAACATATGTTGAAGCATCCAAGAGAATAAATAAATCTCTATCAACAACTCTATATTCTGGCTTGCTCATTTCAACTGTGAAATTCTTTATATTATAAATACTTCCCACTTGGAACAAACCTTCAAAATCAGGTACAAACTTGCTCCTAATGCTACAATGAATTGCATCAGACTGCGAATCATTAAAAGAATGAAAATGAGAAATCCAATTTCAATAGAACATATTATATGGAACATGACATGATTGTAGGTTTACCTTCTCATCGATTAAAATCAGATCCATGCTCATTAATTCTCTATTTTTTTGTGTTGTAAGATTTCCACAGGCGAGAAGCTCTAGCCACTATCCTAGTGTGACAACGTCCTTTTTGAAGTTGATGGATGAAGATGGAATTGGGAGCCATGGAAAGATGGTTAGGCTGCAAACTAATTGATTACAATTTCAGTCAGAAGAAATCACAGTGCTTGGAATTTCATAGAATATTATCCTCTATATATTAAGAACAATATGGACAGGGCAGAATAATGTAGCAAATTCAAACGGATTACAGATATGAATGTAGGATGTCAGAGGTCGTAGATGCTTAGAATCCCACAGACGTTTGAATTTACTCTGAGATAGATCTGGATACAGGTAATTCAATGGGTTTACATGCTTTTGTTCATATATACTCAGTTATCCTTATAAGATCTGTAATCTATTAATCTAAGTTATTCATTAAGTTTAATGAACTCTATCTATTCCAATTCCTAAACATGTTGGTTCATTACATGTACACATTCTTTTGAGATTATTCATTGTGATAAGAAAGGGTGAAATGTAATGAACACCATGAATTTGTACATTGCATTTACTTAGTAATATTCTTTGTATCATAAGAACACATGAATAGATACTATGTCAAGGTGACTATATACTTGACACTATCTTCACATACTTTTATACCCATACCTATGTATTTAACCTATGTACTGTGTCTAATTAGCATCAGCCAAAGAGTCTCATCATAAGTACCATTAATCCAACGTGGGAGGCTAAGATGCAAGATATGCCTAAATATTGATAAGGTGTCACTCCGTAGGTGAGTGTCGCCTACTTTAATATACTATAACTATAAGTATAGATTTGAAACTTGCTAATTTTATCACCAAAAAATATTTAAAAAATATTTACTACTATAAATGATGAATAAATACATTTTAACCCACTTATTTTGTTTACAATTTGCACTAAAAAATTATTTTGGTCTCCTTGATACTATATTTGAATATCACAACCATGATATTTATTTAAAGGGTAAATAAAAAGTCACAAAAGGGGCCACAAAATTTGGTTCACAAAATGATGTTGTTATAAATTTATTGGTGATTTTAATTAGAGTGTGGCGATGCCCTCCAAAGGGTAGTTTAGCGGTAAGGAGGCGAAAGATGGTAAGTTCAAGTGGTAGGAGGAGCAGCTTGGTGACAAGTGATGTAAGTCCTGCTGAACATACCCTTTAGAGCCACTTACCAACTGAGATCAAACCCGAATTTACTTGTCTATGGATCTGAGAGAGTGATTCATGGACCCTAGAATTATGGGGACGCGAGCACCGACACCTATGTTATAAAAAAAATGTGGCAAATCCATAATCAATGCAACCAATAATATATGGTCACTTTATTTTGAATCCGAATACTCCCTCCGTCCCGGAGTAAGAGTCCTACCCCTCATTCGCACGCTTATTAATAAATATTGGAAATGATGTACATGTTGTGAGTGTAAAAGTAAAATAAGAGAGAGAATAAGTGGGAGAGAATAGTGAATTGATTGGTATTGTGAGTATAAAAGTAAAATAGGAAAGAGAATGAGTGGGGTGAATAGTAAAGATTCTTTGCCATTTTAGGAATAGGACTCTTACTCTGGGACGTACCAAAATGGAAAGTAGGACTCTTACTCTGGGACGGAGGGAGTACTTCTTTTGTAACCCTAACATGGTCCTTATTGACCAAGCAATGCTAATCCCTTTACCATTAGCTTGCACTTGCGTTTGAATAACGTAGAGGTCTAGCTATAATTTATAAAATTAACAAAAATATTAACTAAAACAGAATTAGGATTAAATTGGGGAACAAATATATCAGATGGCTAAGAAGTACTTTTAGGGAAAATTAAAAAAAATAAGGGCCAAAAGTAGGTTTCTTTTTCTTTTCTTTTAAATTGAGATCCGAACATAGCTCCAAATTTAGTGAGAATTTTCGAATTGAATTGGGTTAATCGTTTGGATTTTGTCAATCTAAAGAAAAAATGACCAAATCTTATCATTTGAATGTTATGCCAAAATGATATAATCAAATTGACTTCACAAATTTACAAGTGCTTGGCAAATTGGGTAATTAACAATTTCGTTTAACAATTTTAATAATAAAACCCATTTTGTTACTTCAGATCCTAAATTGCACTTTCTCTTCGTTTGCCCCTAAACAAATATCCAAATTTCATTTTAAATGACATCTGAAGATTTCTGCATTTCATACAATTTGGTGATAAAAATTTATAACTAATCATATAATCTTTTTTTCAAATATTTATTTTTGCATGTATAATGAGAGTAGTAAATTTTTTTTGATACAATAACAATTAGGAACAAAATTATTTTTAAAAAAGACATTCAGTTTGAAATAATATTTTTTTAAAAAAATATATACTCCCTCCGTTTCATGTGAATTGAGACTTATTTTCTTTTCCGTCCGTTTCACCTCAATTGAGACTGCCCAAAATGGCAAACTTTTTAATATTTTATATTCACCCAACCTCACGCATTTAACCCCACTAATTCTCTGTCTTCATTTTCCACCCCTCATTTTATCCAACCAACACTACTATTTACCCCACTCATTCTATCTCTTCACTTTCCACCACACATTCATTATTTTCTCTTAATTATTGTGCCTTTTTTTGTTTCAATTCACATGAAACGGAGGGAGTATTCATTTAGGGACAAAAAGAGTAAAAAGTTAATACCGAACCTAATGTGTATGACACCACCCCATAAAAAAAAAAAAAAAAAAAAAATTGAAATATTTTGTCCTCTGCCCAAAATATATACCCTCAATCGTTTTTATATGTTCACTTTTTTACCAACGGCACTTTTAAAGAAAAGTGCTTAATACTCGATTTTTTTCTCAAATAATTCCCTTTTTCATAAGTATTTACCATAGTATCACATTTTTCAAAGTATGTACCAGAATGACCAACTTGAGGTAATTCGCCACTAGGAAAAGCGAATTAAATAATTCGCTTTTGACATAAGCGAATTGATCTTTGACCAGATTAGGCCCGATTTGCATTAGGGCGTTAATTAAGGTTAACCTAATTCGCTTCCTGTACTAGCGATTTATGCCAAGGTAATTCGCTTCTTGAAGAAGCGAAATAAGTTTAAATGATTTCGCTTTTTGCGGAAGCGTATTAGGTTACAAATCCCCTCTTCAGTTCAGTTCATTACAAACAAACACAGAGAGTTTGAGAGGGCGATATCTGGGCGATTGACCTGGTGCGCGATTGTTATTGTTAGGGGTTTTCTCAATTCGAAGCTGTGTCATTCCCCGTTCCTAATATAAAATGTAAGTATTTCTTTATTTTTAGCAAAATATCTATCATATGAATTGGTTGGGATTTTGCCATTTTTGGTTCAATTTCGTGGGTGATTGTCGACTGGTTATTGAGTTTAAGTAGCGTTTATGATTTGGTTTTTGTACAATTATATTGAATGTGTGGTATTTGCATGGTTGATTTCAAAATTTGGTTTGAAATTGGGGCTGTTTTGAAAGGGGGTTTTGATGATTTTGAAATGGGATTTTGATGATTTTAATTTGTAGTTTTTCTTTGAAAGTATGAAAATTATTTTTGTACTGAAAAATTAATGCAAAAAATGTGATTGATTTTTATTTGAAGCCTATTATCAGTAAAGCAAACATGGATTCAATTAGGGAAGGACTTTGTGTTGTGTTGCTCTCTCAGTTAATCAAGTGATTGATTAACCTGTTTGAAAATTAACACTCCCTTTGTCCCACACTTTCCAACTAATCGTGGGTTTTTTATTGTTACAGATGGATGTAAATGAGCCGTTTGTAGATCCGGGTCCTTTGAACCGGACGGTGCTGACGTTAGAGGGTTCCCATAGATCTTCTCAGCTATGGGCTGGTGAAGAGGTTTGTAGTATATCGTTTCGACATGGTCCAAAGCCCCCGACAAATATAGATGGAAGGGTTGTGAACAGATTAAGGGTTGCGGGGTTTTACGGAGTTTACAGGATGGGGGAGATGAAGAAATATGACTGTGCTTTATTGAGGCGTTGGTCGAGCGGTGGCGCCCGGAGACCCACACTTTCCATCTACCTGTTGGTGAGATGACGATTACGCTGCAGGATGTGGGTCTATTGATGGGTTTACCGATAGATGGATTGCCCGTCACGGGCTATCAGACATATATGACAGACGCCCAGTGGGCTGATTTGTGTTTTGAGTTGTTAGGTGTCAGACCTGGTCCCCCGAACTTGAAGACGGGGATGTTGAATCTCAAGTGGCTTAAGGAGCATATCTTGAATCTTAATTTGGGAGAACATGCCACAGTAGCGGATATTGATAGGTACACACGTGCCTATATCTTGGCATTATTGGGGTCATATATCTCGGCAGATCGCAGTAATTCGAAGGTGAAGCTCATATATTTGCCACTTCTTAGAGACATCGATGTTGTAGGATCTTATAGCTGGGGCAGTGCTGCGTTGGCCATCCTTTATCGAGAGCTTTGCAACGCGACTTCCCCCCAGACTAGTCAGTGTGGAGGATTCATGCCGATTGTGCAGGTATGACTATTTAATATAGTATACATGTGCACCATATCATTTTATAGTATATATTTATATATATTGATATATTTATAAATATTGATGTTGATTTTTGAACAGATTTGGGCATGGGAGAGATTGAGGTGTACCCAGCCGCGGTCGTTAGGCGCTGTATATGGGGCAGGTGTAGATGACCCTTTGGGGGCTAGGTATGATAGGACAACTACTTATCAATGAATTGATATATTTTTTTTTACGCTTTTGGAGTATAATTTTCTTTGATTTTCAATTTCAGATGGCGAGGGGCGTTATCGTTTGGTTATATGACTAGACATAACCTGCGCGGCTATAGGGATGCGTTAGATAGTTTGACTGCGGATCAGGTTGTGTGGGAGCCATATGGAGAGCGTGTTGCTCCAGGGTATTGCTTGCAGGGGGAGGCTGTTTGGAGGACGAGGTCGCCTCTTATATGTTTCGAGAGGGTGGAGTTGCACCTGCCTGATCGAGTTATGCGCCAGTTTGGCATGCGCCAGTTCATCCCTGGGCCAGTTGACACTGATGTTAGATTGCATCAGATTGATAGACGGAGTAGACCCAGAATAAGTTGGGTGGATGACCATGCCGCCTATATTCAACAATGGGAAGCACGTTTGTTCAATGTGGTTCCTAGGTCAGAGGACGAGGTGGATATGGACTATTCATATACACATGAGTACATGCTTTGGTGAGTGTCTATTGTTTTTTGTATACTCTCTCTATCCCGGAATAAATATTATAGTTGACATTTATTCCTTTCTTTGCACCACAAATTTTTAATATTTTTAACATTTTTTTTCAAAAGGTACAAAAGCATCACACGTTTGTTGATTCACAATCCTGCTCATGTAGAGGATGTGGGGTACCGGTCACATGCTAGCCTCACAGAAGGGATGGTGAGTTTCTAATTCCTTTTCAGTAAGGATGGTGGGTACCAGAATAAATGACGTTTTTCTGAATATATTTTTTTCAGATTCAAAGCTTCCAACGTTTATATGTCGTTAATGAACAAGCAATTATTGAGCAAGGACCGGACCAGTCTCGACTTCAAACGCGATACATCATCACACATGCCCTGACCCATATTAGAGAGGAAGGACGACTTCTGGGTCAACCTCCTCCATCACCGGTTGACCGTACCCATGAAGATGAGGGTCAGAGACAACGTCCTCGTCCTCGTCCTCGTCCTCGTCCTCGTCGTCGTGTGGATGATCAGGGACAGGGGGAGGGGGAGGGAGAGGGACATCAGGGACAGGGTGAGGCTGAGGGACATGAGGGTGATGATCAGGGACATGGTGAGGGTGATGATCTGGGGGAGGGGCGATGGGGCAGATATTCACAGGGATGGGGTCATAGTAGCGGACAAGGGGAGGGATCTTCACATGGTGGTGAGGGGGGATGGGGCAGTCATGCACAGGGATGGGGTCATAGTAGTGGACAAGGGGAGGGATCTTCACATGGTGGTGAGGGGGGATGGGGCAGTCATGCACATGGATGGGGTCATAGTAGTGGACAAGGGGAGGGATCTTCACTAACTATTCTTCATCTCACTTTCTCTCTCCCACCTAACCATCTACACTCACATATCACCTTTTTCACTTTTTCCTTAATTAATGTGCCCAACTCATTTTTTTTTAAGTTAAAGAAGGACGGAGGGAGTATTAATATGGGTAGTTGTTGTGAGTTTGAAAATTACGATATGAAATGTGAGTGAGTTAGAAATTGAGTGTGTTATGGTTTATCTGTATCTCTCTATATATTAAACCAGGTCATCTTTGGAACAGTAAAGGCGCCTAAAATTTGGGTTAATTGCAATTTGGCTCATGACTTTTTCCGAAATTTGCAATGTTGATGTTGTCTTTTCAATTTCGCCAATTGGTATATTCACTTTGTCATTTTGTTGCAATCTGACCACAAAAGTAACTGGGGTGTTAGTTTTCTAACAAATTTTTATGTCGTGTGACTAAGGGCCTGTTTGGTAAAGCTGAAAATTAAGCTCTGAAAATGTATAGCTGAAAAAGTAGAGCTGAAATCATTAAATTGCTGAATTTTGTAAGACTTTAATTTGTTTGGTACTGACAAACTACATACATCTGAATTTAATTAAAATTGTAAACAAACACTCAAAAACTAGTCCCATCTCTTTCATTTGATTATTCTGTTTGTTTATCCTCAACAAAAAATAGCCGTATTTTTAAAAATAAATAATTATAATTTAAAAATATTATTTATCAAATTATCTTTTATTTGGACCGATAATAATAGTATTTGAACAGTTTTTATTGGTATTTTCATTTGTCCCACATTAATAAAGATCATCTTCGCTATTTTGATCAATTTTACTAAACTTTGACAAACAAATTTTTTTGATAAAATTCAATTATGATACTCAAGTAAAATATTATCAAAATTCATAATATAAAATAATTTCATTTTATTTATATCATATTTAATATGTTTGAAAAAAATAAAATATTTCAACAAAGGCAAGTAACATTAAATAAACAAAAATGTTGATGAGTGTGTTTGAACCCATTCCCTTTTTTTTATCTTACCTCCACTTACCTTGTTAAGACTTGCCATACTATCTTAAAATTAATAGCTTGTTTTAAGATAATCTTAACAGTTTAAGTGATTGAAATTTTCCTTACCAAACAAGCTTAATATTTTAATCTCTTAAAGTGTTCCATATTAAGAGCTTAATTGGATTACCAAATAGGCCCTAATACATAACGTTTTAAGATGTTTGTGAAGCTACACATATCCGATTGGTATGATTTTTTTTTTTAAACAGGAGCTAATATTTAAATTTACAACATATATTTTTTCTGATTTTTTTTTTTGGTGAACTAGTTATATTATATTAATTTGTGATTTAAATAAATGAAAATAGTTAAAAAAAAAATAGAGGTCATGGGAAAAATAATCTGAAAAAAAATACTATTTTCCACCATGATATACCTTCTTTCCTAGCGTTTACTTTCCTCCACCCCTACTCCACGTTCGCGCATCACCCCTTCCACATACGCACTTCCCCTGATTCATCCTTCTCTTCCTCTCTTTTTTTTCCTATCAAATATTTTAATGAATCGATAATCCAGATATAGCATTTGCTTCATATAAAACATATTTGAGGCTAATATCTTTTTTAGATTATTATTTCAAGTGTTTTATTTTTTCTTAATATTTAAAATTAATATTTAATATAAAATAATTCAGCCACCCAAAAAATTGCCAAAACAATATATGTTGTAAATTTAAATATTAGTTTTTGTTTAAAAAAAGAATCATACCAATCGGATATGTGTAGCTTCACAAACATCTTAAAACGTTATGTATTAGTCACACGACATAAAATCTGTTAGAAAACTAACACCCCAGATAATTTTGTAGTCGGATTGCAACAAAATGACAAAGTGAGTATACCAATTGGCGAAATTGAAAAGACAGCATTAACATTGCAAATTTTGGAAAAAGTCAGGAACCAAATTGCAATTAACCCCACAAAATTTTGGTGAAATTTGGCGGTGGCAGTTTGGTAATATGTAATGTTGGAAGCCGTCAATTTGGGCTGAGCCCGTTGGGCTGGCCCAGCCCGCCATTGAATAAGGGTGGGTTGGGCCCTAAATTTACTAACCCAAATACAAGTGGCCCTATTTGGGGTAGCCCATTTGGGTCACGGGCCAAGCGGGTTTGGGGCAGGCCGGGCGCGGCCAACCCACTTTTTTTTTTTCTTACACCGATGCGATTGTGCGGGCTAAGGCTTTAGGGTTTTTTCACTTTCAATTGATATTCTATGTCTATCCTCTCCTCGCCTTCTCTCTTCGACGACCGGCGCCGCTACTACACTAACACTAAGGCACGAAGTCACGAACCCGTCGCCGCCACCATCGCCCGCCAATCCGCCATCATCCTCTTCTCTCCCCTTCCGTGAACCGAACGTGATCCGTCGCCGGCGCCGCCTTCTGGTAAGTCCCCTTCCGTGAACCGAACGTGTGCGGGATTTAGGGGTTTTTTCAATTGATATTCTATTTTCCCTTTTTTCGTCCTCTTTGCCTGACCTAATTTTGCGAAAACGAAACAGAATCACACAACAATTTCAGGTACTTGCGAAAACAAAACAAAGTGAGGTTCTTTTTTAAAAAAAAAAGCAAATGAAATACTGGATTGAGTTTCTCTGGTTCATCCTTCCGTGTTTAGTTTGAATTTCAATTTCAATGAGACTGTTCTGTTGGTCCGATGCTTCTCATTATTAGCAATGTCTTCATCTTTTTCGCCTTCAATTTCAGGTACTTGTTGTATTATAGTTATTAATTCTTGTTCAATTTTGTATTTGATTGATTGAATTTGAGTTGTTGTGTGCGAATTTGACAGTGTTTGTGGAATGTGCTGATCTTAATCATTTTTTCTTTTGCTTTGTGGAACCTGGTTCATATACTCCCTTCATTTTATTTATTATTTTTTTTTTAACTAGCAGGTGACTTGCTATTGCTAAACTGAAAATCACAAAAAAATAAAACCTTATTGTATTGGGCTATTGGCCCGCTAACCCAAGGTGGGTTGGGTTGACATTTTCTCAGCCCGCCAAGAATTTGGGTCAGTCCGCCCCGCCCCGTTTGAAGGTGGGATGTGGTGGGTTGGGCCCAACCCGTCCCGCCAGCCCGTATTGACACCTCTTTGAAAGTGGCAAATCTAAAGGACTAGAAACTACCGCTGGCGGATTAATGTTTTAATCAAAACCAATCTTTATCTCTCTCTCTCCTCATTTTTCTCCCTCTCCAAAAAACACACACACAGAAGCTCTGCCTTCTCTCTAGCTGCTCATCCACCACCGCCCTTCTCCACCGCCACCCGCCGCCACAGCCTTCTCCGCTACCGCGCTACTTCCTCCACACCACTGCGAGGTTCGTCTCTCTCTACTGCGAGAGCCGCCTATGGGTTTGTGATTGTGAGCTACAACCCGTCCTAAGCGCTTCTGCTGATGATTATGTATTGAGTTCAAATATGAATTAAATTTGAAAAAAAAAATGGAAAAAAAAAAAATCAATTTTGGTTATAGATTTCTGGGAGAGACAAGAAGGCAGAGGAGACTTTGATCTTTGAAGAAAATGGTGAGTGTGAGCGGCCAATAGCAAACTAGATTTAGATCTAGAACAAAAAGAGGAACCGGCGGTGGTTTTGAGGAGTGAAGGCAATGACCCAGAGGGGTTGGACGGCGGACTGAGGTTTGAGACTGAGGTTTGAGACTGAGGACGACGGTGGCCAGAAACTTTCTTTCGTACATGATAGCGAATTGTTGGGAAAAAAAAAGAAGGAACCAAAATTTAGAAAATGATAAAAGGGGAAAGGGTAGGCGGCCATGGAAATGGGGAAAGGGGGTTTGTGAGGGAGAGAGTAAGAGAAGTGAGAGGACACGTAGTTTTTTTTGTTTCTACACATGTCAAACACTTGGTCAAATGACTTTTTTATTTATTTAAAAAAAAAAAAACCAATTACTCCCTCCGTTCCGGTTTAAAGTTCTTAGTTTGACTTTGTGTACTTATTAAGAAACCAAGTGTAAAAGAAAAAAAATGGGTCAACGAAAGTAGGAAGGTGAAAATATAATTGTCCAAACACTGTTCATAACATAATTATAAATACCGTTTCACACGGCACACAGGTTTTGTCATCGGAACGGGATGTATCGGTACCGGACTACACCGGCGCACCATTCCGGATTTATCGCACTTTTTTAATAATAAATGTGTCACTGAGATATACTCTCTCCGTTTCATGCCACTTGATACTTATTTTCTTTTTCGTCTGTTCCGTGTGACTTGAGATTGCCTAAAATGGTAAAGAATCTTTACAATTTTTCTCACTCATTCTCTCTTCTATTTAATTTTTCATACTCACAAACACCTCTTCCCACTATTTATCTCTCTTACTTTTCCTTAATTTGTGTGCTAAAGTTTTTGGTTTCAAGTGACATGAAACGGAGGGAGTAACAACGTAACCTTCATACAATTTGCTATTTTTCAATAAATATCAACATACCTAACATGAGTATTGTCGAATAATGTTTGACATTAAACTCATAACTAATTGATTTAAGGAATTGATTCATTCAAGTATTCCATCGAGGAAGAACAATTCCAATACCAATAAATATGGCTTTATAAGACAAATTAATAGCAATTTTATAAAGATTGAAAACATAAACTTCACTAAATATTAGTTTTCTTACATTAGTCCATCAATTTTAAATATTTTTCATTTACACACTCCGTTTAAAATGTTTTTTTAACAAAAACAAATAAGTTTAAAATGTCAATTTTTCATTCCGGGCGGAACACTCATCTCGGCCGGAACGGACCGGTTGGTAGCGGAACTGCCGGAACGCGATGGTTCAGACCGGAATTTTAAATGGAACGGAACTTAGTATGTTCCATACCGGTTTTTGTCCGGAACGGTGAGTTCTGGCCGGAACAGAACGGAACGAAATTTATAACTATGATTC
Source organism: Campanula takesimana (assembly GCA_026119855.1). Lineage (NCBI taxonomy): Eukaryota > Viridiplantae > Streptophyta > Magnoliopsida > Asterales > Campanulaceae > Campanula > Campanula takesimana. The sequence goes on from JAOWBW010001062.1 coordinate 38,337, forward strand.
ATAAACTAAATGAGTGAAATGTAAGTTGGGTAATTAGTGGTTTTTTTGTAATTTAATAAACTTTTTGAGGCTAAAATTATTATCCAAGACACTATCCATATTTTTTCATTTAAGGAACAAAGCAACTAAGAACCTTAAACTGAGACAGACCAAAAAAAGAAAGTAAGAACCTTAAACTTTAAACTGGGACGAATGGAGTGTTATTTTTAAAATTAAAATAAATATCTTAAAAATAAAATTCTCCAATGAATATCTGCTTCTTAAAATTTGTCCATGTATGAAATACTCCCTCTGGTCCAAAATAAATGTCGTTTTTGGTCAATCAGATGTAACATTGATCAATAATTTTAATAAAAAATAATGATGCTAATAAAAATCTAAAATTTGTCATTGTATTATAATTAATCATATTTTTAATAACAATTTTTAGATTTTTATTAGAATCATTATTTTTTGTTTAAATTTATTAGTCAAACTTACATCTGTTTGACCAAAAGTGACAGTTATTTTGGACCAGATGAGTGATACATAAAGTAAATTATGTTATTTTGTAAAAGATAAAAATGTCTTTGAAATAATATATAAAGTAAATTTGCACGATGATTAATAACAATAACAATATGTTGAGTATGAAAAGTAAAATATAAGACCATCTCCAACGGCACTCTAAAACTCTAAAAATAGAGAATTGTTTTACTCAAATGGAACTCTAAACATTGCTCTATATAGAGAGCAACTCTATCACTTGCTTCAAATTTGGTGCTAGGTGTTGCGCTATCCCGTTTTTCTTCTTTTATTTTTCTTTTCTTTTTAAATATCCATTTTTTGTTTTTCTTTTTGACATATATGAAAATAGTTTACAATATAAAATTATATTACCTACTATTATTTATGTATAAGAAGCACTAATGATTTTTTTTTTATTATATTCTTATTTAGTATAAGACTTGAAGGAAACAGTTGGAAATAATTGGTGTAAAAATTGCACTATTATAAAGAATAGTGCAATTATTGCACTATTCATGTGGGTCCCTTCATCTAATAAAGTAAAAATCTTAAATTGAGACAAAAAAAAAGTAAGAATCTTAAATCGGGATAGAGAAAACGAGTATAATGAATAACAAGAATGAATACATTATTTTAATTTGATATGGTTGTTTTTTCATTTGTTGGTCAAAATTTATGAATAATATTATTTTTGAATTGATAAAACCACTTTTACGGAGTGGGGGAGTGAACTTTTTTGGGTGAAGGTTGATTTTATTTTGGTTAATTTATAAATATATTTTTTCATGTATTTATAAGTTGAAATTAATAAGAAATCATATCGTCGTCGTGCATCTCACGGGAGTACTCCAAGTGAAAATATGATAAGTGAATCCCATCAAAGAAAATAACACTATAAATTTCTTTTTTAGTGTTTGACCAATCGAATTGAACACTCAACATGATAAAAATGAGCAAAAACTTGTGTAAAGCGGACCTTGTTGAGAGAGTAAATAGTTTGCCCCGAATAGGTTGTGTGAGGTGGTGTGAGGCAAACCCATTTCCACCCTCGTTCTCGTGGTCAAGTTCCATCCCATCTCACCGAGACTTCCTGACGAAAGAAGTACTCTGTAATCACTCCTCAGTGTACTATCTGAAGATAGAGTCCGAACTCCGAATGCCTTCTGGAAACTTATTTTGAATTTCGGTCGGAGGAAGCCCATTTAACGGTAACACAGATTCCCCATATTTCCATTCCTTTCGCTCCAAGTTTTGCCGCCTCTCTCTCTCTCTCTACCAACGCACGACTTTCTCTCTTCTCTCTTTCCAAACCCTAGTTCTTCCCACCTTAGATTTCAACTTCGCAGCTCCAATTTTGTTTCAATTATGACTTCAGTTAAGAGACGGCGATTAGTGAAGGAGTTTCAACCCCAACCTGATCCTCACCCAGTTGATCCCGGCAACAGGCTCAAATTGGTCGGCGGAGGTTTCTACATACCCAAGAAAAACGATCTGAAGCCGCTCGGCGAAGACGCCCTTTTCATCTCTGAAGAATACCAAACGATCGGTATTGCTGACGGCGTCGGCGGTTGGGCCCGGAAGGGAATCGACGCCGGCGAGTACGCTCGTGAATTGATGTCCAGTGCCCTATTCTCCATCAAAAATAATTATCAAGAAGGGGAAAATATTGATCCGAAGCTCGTTCTCAATGAGGCGTTTTTGAATACTGAAGCTAAAGGTTCATCAACTGCTTGCATCGTAACCCTAAAAAATACCTGCTCTCACAGTTTCTTGCAAGCTGCGAATATTGGGGATAGTGGATTCGTTGTGATTCGAGGTGATAGAATTGTGTATAGATCCCCTGTTCAACAAGATGGTTTCAATTGTCCGTTCCAATTGGGGAATAGTAGCCCTTATTCTCCTAATTCAGCCATGGATCTAGTCTTTCCGGTGGTGGACGGAGATATTGTTGTTCTTGGTACTGATGGGTTGTTTGATAACATGTTTGGTTATGAGATTGCGAAATTGGTGAAATTGGGGATGACGGATCCCGAGGTGCCTGAATTTCCTGAGCTTTTGGCATGGCTTATTGGGCAGTATGCTTTACAGAGAGCGGAGGACGACACTTATTTAAGCCCTTTTTCGATATCTTCACAAATTGCTGGGCATAGACATGTTGGTGGCAAGTACGATGATATCACTGTGGTGGTGGCTTATGTTCGACGGGCTGATGATGATTCTGAGCTTGGCTCGTTTGATGTTTTGTGCTGATTCTTTTCAAGGAAATTGATCGAGTATAGGTGACTGATCAGATTCATTCTTTTTGTAAATTTATAGAACTGGTGTGCCTTGATCCCTTGTTTGGGGTACGTTGGCTAACTTGTTACGGATAAGTTCAGCTGTTTTGTTATTTAGAGAAGATATACTTCTGGTTTTGTAATTGTTTGCAAATTATGAATATAAATGGAGCAAGCAATTTTTCGTTGTTCTTGTCTTCAGCATTGTATAAATGATACTGGGAATCGAAGTTTGCATGTTCTTGAGAAGCATGGAAATTGAATGTGAAAGGCCTTCTTGAGGCATCTTTGTTATGTTAAAGGTTTTCGCCTATATTTGTGGAACTAATGTGTTGGTGATTGATCAATTATTATGTAAATTTCAAGAACTAGCTAAAACACTAATTTGCAGCATGATTCATGGTTTTTCGAGTTAGAATGTATATTTTGAGTTTCACAACTGATGCGTTAATGGAGTTTCAACTTCCTTTATTAGCATAAACCAAAATTTGTTTCGTGTTTTCTGTTTCCTCATCCCGAAATGACATGAACCAGAGTATCAGACGGGGTGCTATGACAGTTTGAAATTCGTTTACATGGACGTAATGCTGTCAGTCTAAACTTCAGCTTCATCAGAGTCCATATAACTGACTTTAGTAGAAGTGCTTTGTAAGTCGAGACCAAACTTTCATGATCTTGAATGAAATCGTAAATTAATGTCAGAAAAAATGAATGTCTGATTTTCAATTGAGATGCCAAAAAATGCAATCTTTTTGTTTATCTTGGGTTGAGAACATTCTGAAATGGATATTTCTTGTATAGATGCAGAGAAGTTGGAAAAAAAACCTACTGCAGTTTCTTTGTTCTTATTATTGTATGAAAAATGTATTAGCATGATCCTAAGAACATTTTAAAATCCATTTCAAAGTTTAAATGGAGACAAGTGATTGCCTCAAATTCTTGTCATAGTATAAACTTAGTGCAATATTGCAGAGGATATGTAGCTTGATAAGGGTCAAGAAATTCCCTTCTACTCCCTTCCGTCCCAAAATGATAGTCCCATTCCCCATTTTGTTTATCCCGGAAAGTTGGTCCCTTTTTCAAAATGGAGGCTTCAAAATCACAGAATTTTGAAAATTTCTAATGTAACCTTAAAATGTTTGAAAAGTCAAACAGGACTACTCCCTCCGTCCCGGAGTAAGAGTCCTACCCCTCATTTGCACGCTTATTAATAAATATTGGAAGTGATGTAAATGTTGTGAGTGTAAAAGTAAAGTAGGAGAGAGAATGAGTAGGAGAAAATAGTGAATTGATTGGTGTTGTGAGTATAAAAGTAAAATATGAGAGAGAATTAGTGGGGTGAATAGTAAAGATTCTTTGTCATTTTAGGAATAGGACTCTTACTCTAGGACGTACCAAAATGGAAAGTAGGACTCTTACTCTGGGACGGAGGGAGTATTATTTTGGGACGGAGGGAGTATGATTTTTCAACAATATATAAACTTTTCCCAGGTCACATCTGGCCCTAAACTGATATTCATAGAGAAAGGATTTTTTTTTCCCCTTTATCTCTCCGATTTCAGAAAACATGGTATTTTCCCTCTATTATGATCACCCTTGCCATTCAACATGAACTTTTGAGTCCACAATCTTTGTCCTCCTTAGTTGCTGCAGAAGTTCAACTACTAGTATTATATGATCTCCATACACATTTAATCAGTACATGTATTCTATATTTCAGCTTAGATAACCATGGACAAAATCGCGCCATCAACGGATCAACCTACCTTGCGTAATTTCTTCCTCATGCATTATAAGGATACTTTGTTAAACTTTATTGAAGGAGAAAATGAGAATTTTTATCATACATACTCCCTTCGTCCGACTTGAAATAGGATTCTCTCTCCTGGCACGGAGACTAAGGAAACAGTGTTAGTGGACTATGTTTTGTGAGTATGAAAAGTGATGTAGGAGAGAGAAAGTGGGGTAGTGAATAATAAGTGGGTTCCACTTCCATTAGATAAAACATTTTCATTTTGAGGTTGTCCTATTTCTAATGGGACACTCAAAATGGCAAATTGTCTTAATTAAAGTGGGACGGAGGGAGTAATTCTGATGGTCTCTTTAGTTTCTTCCTAACTGTCGTAAGTACTAAGGTTTATAAGTTCATATTGAAAAGCTAAGCAAACTTAATTATGCTAAGGTGGTCAGGCATTTCTAATGCTGCCTCATACTTTTCTGCATTGGAGGAAAATAATGGAATTGCTGCATATATATTTCAAACAAAATTTAAAACAACTAGACATGGTTTTGACTACATATTTATATATATATATATATATATATATATATATATATATATAGTATATATTAACCAAAGTGCTACCGCAGAGTACAAAAGCAATGAACTATGAACTTTAACTAACAGTGCAGCTGAAACTGAAGCTTGATGGATGAACCTCGCCTTTCAAGGTTGCTATATACCCAAAATTAGTGATCTAGAAAATTACAAAAAAGGATCAGTAATCATTAAACCAGCTGTCAATAATATCAGAGTCGGTTGACAAGCAGAGTATCAAGAATGTCGGGAGCAATGTAGTTTCAATAGAGGGCTGGGAATAAGCAGCTTCCATGGCTAGTGGCTCAACATAAAAGAATCTGGAGGGAGCTGAATAAGGCATATAAGTGGCTAATTCCATTTCAAATTCCTCAAAAGAAGAAATAGACTCAGCAGCAGCGGGAGATGGGGCCTGAAGAACAACAGTTTCTTGATTACTGGAATTGGTGTTGAACTCGAAGCATTATTTCAATAAGGGGTCATTAAACCAACTGTCAATATCAGAGTTGTTTGGCAGAAGAGCATCAAGATAATCGGAGGGAGCAAATGCAGTTTCATCAGAGGGCTGGAAATAAGCATCTTCCATGGCCAGTGGGTGGTGATAAACGGAACCGGAGGCTGATGTAGAAGGCAGATAAGTGGCTAATTCCACTTCCGATTCCTCCAAACAAGAAATCGATTCAGTTGGAGCAGGGGATGGGGCCTCAAGAAGAGAAGGTTCTTGATTACTGGAGTTGTGTCCATTCTTCCAACGAGGGTTTTTGTAAACGTGACATAGAACAAAGTCCTTGAGTGGGTCGTAGTCCAAAGAGGTGTGCTTGGAGATAGTGTACTCAATCATCAGAAACCTCTAGTCACACTTCCAGACTTCTTATCTTTGACTTTCCCAGCTGATTTCCATGCCACCTTCCTTTTCCAACTCTGCGGTTGATGTTGGTGGTACCAATTTTGCCCTTCTTAAAAAGTTTGGTGAAAAGGTAGACATCACCTCTATTTTCAGCAGCTGTAAAAATGTCAGGAAGGTGGTTGATGTTGTAGGGACTGAGGCCAAGGATAAAGCCATGGCAAGGCAAGGGACTTCCCATCACCTTGTAACGCAAATACTGGATGCAGTCTTGGGGCTCAGGACAAAATCGAAACCCCAAAAGGAATTTCCATTGTTACCCAGTAAAAATCGATGTGGTTGCTAGGGTTTCTTTAGTGAGATAATTGAATTGAAAAAAAAAAATCGAATGGGGAAGAAGGGATCGGAATAGGGTTTGGTGAAATTGAATTAGAAGAGGGTTTGGGAAAATCGAAGGAATTGAGGGAAAAAGGTAGAATCGTAGTATGAAATTGGGGGTGAAAGGGGTTTGTGTAGAGAGAGGAATTTGTTAATGCAGAGTAAGTTTCCATAACTTACGAACCTTTTACCTTCCTAAATATAGGAGTCGTGGAGTCGTAACAAAGCCGTTGGACCGACTTGGAAAATTAAGACGCGGCAAATTTGAATCTCCCGCAAATCTTCGAAGATACTGTAATTAATGAAGATCTTGAAGATGAATTTGACTGACTGGGGTTTGGGAAGCTATACCAGTTAAAGAGCTCAAAATCTTTCTCTCTACAAGAAAGAGAGTGGGACAAATGAAGTATCTTAATTCTAAGGGGGCGTTTGGTTCGGCAGAAAAAAAATAAAGAAATGGAATGATCAATGGAATGGGAATCCTGAAGGAATTGGAAAGGAAAATAATTGGTCAAACCTTGTGTTTGGTTGACACGGAATGGAATTGAATTTCCATTCAATTCCTAGGTAATTCATGTTTGGTTTCAAGACAAAAGTGTTGGAATGGAATAATAATAATAATAAAATAATAATAATAATAATAATAAGAATAATAATAATAAATAATAATATAATAATAATATAAATAATAAAGTAAAGAATAATAATAATAAGAAATATAATAATAATAATAAATATATAATAATAAGAAATAATAATAAATAATAATAATAAGAAATAATAATAATTAATAATAATAATAATATTATTTAATAAGAACTAATAATAATAAATAATAATAATAATAAATAATAAATAATAATAATCATTATTATTATAGTAATAATAATAATAATAAAAATAAAAATAATAATAATTTTATTGTTGATTATTATTATTACTATTATTATTTATTTATAATGATAAATTATTATTTATTATTATCACTATTATAATAATAATAAACAATAATAATAAAAATAATAATAAAAAAAATATTATTATTATTATTTATTTTTATCACTATTATTATTATTATTACTATTATTATTATTATTTATTATTATTATTTTTATTGTTATTATTTATCACTATTATTTATTATTATTATTATTATTATTAACATTATTCATATTATTATTATTATTTATTTGTATTAATATTATTATTTATCATTATTATTATTTATTATTATTATTATTATTATTTACTATTTATTATTATTATTATTATTATTTATTTATTAATATTATTTTTTATTATTATTATTTATTATATTATTATTATTTAATTATTATTATTATTTATTTATTATTATTATTATTATTATTATTATTATTATCATTCCATTCAATGGAATGATTTTGGTGGAATTGAACTTTCCATCCATTTTGTGAAGGAATTGAGAATTCCTTCATTTGAAGGAATTGACCATTGCAATGGAATGAAAATTTAAAAAAATTTGAACCAAACATGATAATGGAATTGGTCAACCGGAATTCACCATTCCATTCCCCCCTTTTACCACCACCAAACGCCCCCTAAAGCTCAATTAACTAAAAATATTGCTTACTTCGTCTCTAAGGGCAATGCTAGGCTTACAAAATGATGGATACAAGTTGTGGTGGCGATATTTCATTGGCTACATCGATAGTGGACTCGACACACTTCAATTAAAAACACCAACACAATTATGACACCTCATTTTGTAAGCCACATTTTGTAACTTTATTATTTCCCCGTCTCTAAATAGCTTTTGTGTTCCTATGCTGATAATTATAGGTTCAAATTCAATGTCCATTTTTGTGATTTGGAAAAATATCAGTCCCACAGTTTTATAAATATATGTTGGAGCCAAGGAATGATGAAAGGGGGTTCGGGGGCAGCGCCCCCAATTTTTTTTTTTTTGATTTTTTTTCCGGTGTTTTCTATATATTGTACAATACAATTTTCGGTATAGACATATAGTTAAATACTAACTTTAATGGTGACAATAAAGCACCTACGATTCAACACATGTACTCCCTTTGTCTCAAAATGGTGATTTTATTTGCCATTTTTCATCGTCCCAAAAAGTTCTTTTTTTTTTTACGGTTTAGGCTTAAAAGTGCACAAACAAATTGAATAGTCAAATGTTGAAATTATTTTGAGGCAAATGGAGTATAACACAAAGTATCCAAAGATTTAACATATACTCCCTCCGTCCCACACCAATTGGCACATTTGGTCAAACCTACTTGAATTTTGACTAACATTTATGCTAAATAATTTATCCCCATCAAATTTAAAAATAGTTATGATAATATTTCTATTACTAATTTAGTAACTTTTTAAAAAAATTTATGGAGATTAATAATTTAGCATAAAATGTGAGTCAAAGTTCAAGTTGGTTCAACCGAAAGTGCACATTTGTATGGGACAGAAGGAGTATAGTTGTTTAACATTGACATCATTTTTACTCACCTACCTCACTTTTCTTACATAATTCCGTCTTGAAAATAAAAGTGTACTCCCTCCATCTCATATTTATCGCTACTTATTTTCCTTTTAGTGTTCCATACTTATTGCTACTTGCCTAAAATGTTCTATTTTCTCTCTCTTACTCACTCACAACAACTATCCACTAATTTATTTTCTCTCTCTTACGCACTCACAACAATCACTTTTCCAGCATATGTATATACTTTATTTTTTAACACACATATACATATATAGTTAACTGCCATTATTTACAAAATAAAAAAAAAAATAAAAAAATGAAAAGCCGAGGGGGCAGTTGCCCCTGCTTGCCCCCTTTTGCCTCCGCCAATGCTCATAATACACGTAGCATGTTTATTTTTAAGCAACTTAATTACGTCAAATTACGATAGTAATAAATAAAATGATGGATAAGATTTCAAGGGTTGTTCTTTGCATATATATGAACAACTAGGTCTGTTTGAGAGCCAAGTGTGTAACTTTGCTCTGAACATTCCGCTTGCACACAATGAGAACTATTTCCGTAATTATCCATGATAAAATGAAGATTTTTTTTTTTATATAGAGAGAAAGAAGTATGGAAGAAGAGATATACATAACATAGGCAATATTGAGCTTTATTTATAGGAAGCAAAAGAAGATGAACATTTTAATATTTTGACATAAACGTTGTCGTTTAGTACAAAATATTTTAAATATATAATATACTCCCTCTGTCCCTGAAAGATAGTCTCATTTTGACATTTTATGGTCAATAAAAATAAATTTTGACCAAATATTAGTGTCAATTTAATGATGACAATGAAATTCTAAAAATTGTTATTGATAAATCACTTAATGATTTATCAATTACAAATTTTAGAATGTTATTAAAATAATTAGATTATACTAATGATTTGTCAAAGTTTATTTTTGTTGACCATAAAAAGTCAAAATGAGAATATCTTTCTGAGTCAGAGGAAGTATTAAATTGTGGCAAATATATACAATAATATGCATAATATCATAATCATCTTTAACTTAATATAATTCTGAATATGGCAAAACTATAAATAATCATACATTTCGAATAAATTTGCATTCACGAATTTGTTCACAATGTGAACAAAATTTTCGTTCATGACCTTGTATGAAAATTGAAGCATCACTAATTTTCATGAACCAATATTGGTTCACGAAATTACACATACTGAACCAAATTAATTTACCACTAAACATAATTATGGTCTTAAGTTCTTGTGTCTATTTAAAAAAAAAAAAAAACATAAAATGGGATGAAGGGAATACTTGATAAGAGAAAGAGTAAGGAATTATTTGAAAGCACTGTTTCGATTTATGGTTATTTTTAGTCTCTCTCTCAGCTGAATACCTTCATGTATATCTTTGCTTTAATACATTCTCTTAATTCACTTCATTTAGTCTTTTTGATGACAGAAAAAGGCTATTTTAATTAGAGTAAGTTTTGAAGGAAAACAGTTTCTCACTAAATTACTGAAAATTTATTTTTTTCTAATTGCAAATTTTTGGAAAACGTTTGGGAACTTTTAAAACAAGACTTTTTATAATTTAGGTTCTCGTTTAGTAGAGTGGTGCGTTTAAAATGGAGTGAAAAAAGCCAGCCTTTTGCCAATTAAGCGTCTCAATGAAGAATTTTCGAGCGGAACTTTTAAAAATCTTGGCCAATTTTGACCGCTCAAAATACTAGCGTCCAAAAAAATATCTGTTTTTAAAATTGTGTACCAAACGAGCCTTTAGAGAGAAAATAGTTTCCTCCACGGTATTGTTTTCTAGGGGTGAGCAAAAATATTTCAGAACCGGACCGGACCAAAGGAACAGGACCAGACCAGCTAAAATCGGACCAGACCAGTACATATGGTTTAGTTCCGGTTCCAAAATATTATAGAACCAATATATTGGTTCGGTTCTGGTTCTTGGTAAAATTAATTCCGGTTAGAACTGGACCGGACCAGTTGTGCACATATGATATGTATTGTTATTTTATATGTATATCTTATAGTAAATAAAATTATATACTTATTTTTGTATTATAATTTTTCAAAGATCCAGTTGACTATTTGTAATTTTGTACCGAAGCCAAGGTTTCAAACCGGCAAACTCTAAGTCTCAGACTAGTAAAGCTTATTCTCACTTTTAACTTACATCTTTTATATCGTTTCTTTGTTCGTGAATGATGGCAGCGGATTGACAACCAAGATGAACAATATATGTTTCTTTTTGTTTGTTAATTAATAGTTGTCTTATTAATACCATAGTGATTATATTTTGTGGATTGAGACCTTTAATTGTATAAGTTGACGGTACTTCTCAATTTATATTTGGGTTTAATCTTGATTTATAATTAATATTAAGTTTATATTGCGTTTGATCTTGTCAATGTTGTGAGTTAAGAAACTTTGAAAATAAATAAACTTTAAATGTTTAATAAATTGTAGAACCGGACCAGACCACACCAGTAGAACCAGAACCAGTGTATTGGTTCTCACAAGTATTGGTTCGGTTTCGGTTCTAAATTTTATATAGAACCAAAGTATTGGTTCCGGTTCTGGTTCTGCAATTTTTTGTCAAAATATGGACTAGACCGGACCATGATCACCCCTATTGTTTTCTAACTATGACATGGGTAATTCTTGATGGGTCTTTAATAAGGGGAGTGCTTTATGCTTAAATAAATTTGGTCACCAAGATAAATTTGAGAAATATTTTATTATAAAATATACTTCCTTCCTCTCAAAATGAATATCCATTTAAAAAAAAAATATTGATCACAATCAAGAGTATTTTTTTTTTTTTACATTCGTTTTAGGACGGAGGGAGTAGTAAATGTCATAGGGTGTTGTAAGTAAAATTCGTTACGCAGTTGTTAGACGCTGGAGCCGGGCCTAGGCCTAAAGCGCTTAAGCGGGGCCTAGGCGAGGCTAGACTTTAGTCATGAATTAACATCATGACGAAATAGATTTGAAAATATTACAAGAACATGCAAATTTAATGACAGAAAAAAGTACTCACTCTGTCCCAAAACACATGCACCATTTTGACATGGGAATTAAGGAATAAGTATATAAATTCAAAAAGTATTGTGAGTGGAAAAGAGATTGTGAGTGGGATAAGCTGAGTGGGATTTACAAGTGGGGTCCAAAATTAAGTGTGTGAGTATGACAAGTGGGGTAGGGAGAATAGAAAAATAATAAAACTTGAACATTTTAGAAAATGAGACTTACCAATGGGACACCCAAAAAGGAAACTAGTGCAAGCTATTTTGGAACATAGGGAGTATTATTTAGGAAAATAACTACAAGAACATAATTAAAATCGGATCTTTGTTTTGCTTACCTTCCAGATTTTCAGTTCTAACACTCCACAACAAGGTGGCATAACAAATAATGATGATTTTTTGGAATTTATACTAATAAAAATGACGATGTTCTAGAGCCATTTCTTTTTATAAATCAACAACAAGGCGGATCTCGGCGGTAGTCGACACCCAGTCTGACTAGTCGGCCTTAAGGCGCCTAGGCAGTAATTTCTTTCACTATGAATTTCTAAGCGGATTTGAAATTAATCATGACATTTTATGGCCACCTAGAGGCGAGCGACTTTTATAACAGATGTTGTAAGAGCATCCATAACGGGAGCTTTTTTTAGAGGTTTTTATTTTTGTGAAAGACCTCTTTTGATGTTTTTTGTCATTGTGAAGAAATTGAAAGAGCTCTTTACTAAAGAGCAACTCTTTCTAAAAAGAGCTCTTTCTATGAGCATTTCTATTACTCTTCACCAACTTCCTATGTTAGGTCATTAAATTTTAAGAGCTTTACTATTGCGAAAGAAACTTTTAGTGTTTTGTTTGTTGACTTGGCATGTAGAGGCCAAAAAAAAAAAAAAAAATTAAAATTAAAAATTAAAAAATTATCATTGTCTTCCCCCTCGTTCTAAAAAAGCTTATCAACTCTTTCTAAAAAACTTTTAGTGTTTTGTTTGTTTTCAAAGCCAAATTCTTACGGTTCAGGGGTTTACTAAAGGCCTCTATTGAGTCGTGTCCAAATTTTATTTGGAGAATCATTCACGCATAACAAGTTATAGTTCCCAAGGACACTCATTGGAGATTTGGTTCGGTTTGGCCATCACTGTTCGAGATGTGATAGGTTTTTTTATGTGTAGATCTTAATTGCAATTATATATTTTGGACGAGTCTCTCAAATTTGTGGAGCGCCGTCTTATTAAATTTTATTAATACAATTATGTGTTTTTTTTTTTTTTTAAAGCTTATCATTGTGGATGTTGTAAGTATAGAAAGTGCATAAATAAAAAATAAATAAACTATGGTAAAACTTAGTGAACACTCTCTCTATTCCATAAAGAGAAAACTACCGTCTAGTCCCTCATCCTAAGCCTAACTACCACCTAATCCAACCTAATATTTCCAGCTACCATCTAGTCCAACATTTAATTTTAACCTACCATAGAGTCCATTACTATCATTAAATCCCAAAACTACCCCTTATCCAATTACAACCACATACCCTTCCCCCCTCTCATTCACACGCACGTACGCAGGCACACCTGTACCCACACACCGTCTGTTTCTATTTCTAACCCCCCCCTCCGACGAGCTCCACCACCACCGGCGACTCTCCTCCTCCCTCCCCCTCCGACCACCCTTCCCATCGCCCACCTCCGGCCAACCTACTCCAACCCCGATTGTCTTCTTCCCCTGGGCCGAAGATAACAATAATCCGGCGACGTATTTGCCCTCCTCCGGCCATCGCCCCCCCAGCTCCCCTACATTCGGCCACTACAGATCTATTCTCCCCCACCTCCGGCGACCACCTCGGCGACCCCCTCCGACGTTGTCTTCTCTAGATCTACACACGATTTGCCCTCCTTCAGACCATCTCCAATGGTTTGGTGCAAAAATTTCACTATTTCTCAAAATGGTGCAAAATTTGCACCAAATGTATACTAACATCTCCAACAATAATGCTTCAAATCTTGCACCAAAAAAGCATATTCTAGAATATTCTTTGTTATTGCATTTCATTTAATATGTTTTCTACTAATTAATATATATTATTATTATTATTAACATTCTAATAAATTAATCAATAAGACATAAAATTATATGCAAGTAATATTATATGCTGCATAATGCATACTCTGTTTCAGAATAAATATTGCCGATTTTTATACATTAGTGCGAAAAAGTTTTGAGCAATAATTTTTATTAATTTAATTATTCTAATGAAATTTTAAAATTGTTATTAATAATATTTATAATGGTGTATGAATAGCAAGTATTATAATTTTAATAGGCTAATAAATCAAACAAAAATTATCACTCAAAGTTATTTTTTATTAACAAAAAAAAACGTGACATTCAAGGACAGGAGGGAGTAATAAGCAGCAAAAAAAATATAAAAAAAATAAAGAATAAACAAAAACAAGAAAGGATAAATGGATGACGCAGCTTCCTAGTCTGCATTATTTTTGGAGCAAATTATTTCCTTGCTCTATTTTGAAGACGTCTTTAGCGTCCCGTTGGAGTTTGATTTGCGCTGAATTAGGAGATATGGCGCACCCTTGGAGTTGGCCTCAAGCCACCCCGTTCTCATCCTCCTTTCTCGTCGACGGTAGAGTGATTTGAAGGGGACTCGAATTCAACCTTGGAGTTAAAGGAAGGTACTGGAAGTGGCGGCTTGGAATCAACGAGATAAGTATAAAATTACTGAGGTGTTAGTTTGACGAAATGCCCGTTAGGAACTCAGTTACTTGGGCTTGTCTGGTTTCTGGGTATACTCGAAATAAAATGCCTAATAAGGCTTGTACTTTTTTTTGTGATATGATTTCAGGGGGGTTTCTGCCGGTTCATTATGCAATCGGTAATGTTCTACTACGAGCTTGCCAGGCCTTGAAATCTAGCGGGTTTAGTTTTTGGCCTGCAGGTTCATGGTTTAATTTCAAAAACCCAGGATGCGTGTGATGAATTGGCTTGTAATGGATTGATTTCAAATGTATGGGAATTGTGTAGATACATCTGCTGATTATGCTTGTCGTGTCTTTGATGATATAAAAGTTAGTTAAAACTCTGGTTTCATGGAATTCACTGGTTTCATGGATGAACTTGTTCTTATAACTTGTTATTGGAACATTGAGTAATTCTATTTCTAGATCCAGTAAATGCAAGTAGAAATTGAGATCATTTTAGGGGTTCATGTTAACCCCTTCTCGTAGATAGTATTTTTTTCAGAAATTAATTTTTTTTCTTTTATTGTACAAAATTTATTAATTTGTTGATCTGTTATTAGGCTCATTTGGTAGATGATGGGCAAGTTAGTTTGTGTTTTTGAACAAGTGCGAAATTTGTTATGGGAACAACTGTGAACTTGTTGTTATAACATCTGTGAACCTGTTCTTGAGCAAGTGTGAACTTGTTCTTGGAACAAGTGCGAAATTACAATTGCGAACTTACATTGCGATCTTGTTTTTGAAACAAATGTGAACTTGTTATTTGACAATTGCGAACTTGTTTTTGAAACAAGTGCGAACTTGTTATTGGAACAATTGCGAACTTACAATTGCGATCTTACAATTGCGAACTTACAATTGCGAACTTGTTTTTGAACCAAGTGCGAACTTGTTATTGGAACAATTGCGAACTTACAACTGTGAACTTGTTCTTGAAAAAAAGTATTTATTTTTTTTTGAAAAATGTGAACTTGTTCTTGAAAAAAACAGGAAATTGTTTTTGGAACAAGTGCGAACTTACAATTGCGAGCTTGTTTTTGAAACAAGTGCGAACTTGTTATTGGAACAATTGCGAACTTACAATTGCGAACTTATATTGTGACTTACCCACTTGTTCTTGAAAAAAAATGTAATTTTTTTTTTTGAAAAAATGTGAACTTGTTCTTGAAAAAAACAAGAACTTGTTTTTGGAACAATTGCGAACTTGTTTTTGGAACAATGCGAACTTGTTATTGAACAATTGCGAACTTACAATTGCGAACTTGTTTTTGAAACAAGTGCGAACTTGTTATTGGAACAATTGCGAACTTGTTTTTGAAACAAGTGCGAACTTTTTATTGGAACAATTGCGAACTTACAATTGCGAACTTCATTGTGAACTTAAACTGTGAACTTGTTCTTGAAAAAATTTTTTTTTTTGAACAATGTGAATTTGTTCTTGGAATAACTGTAAACTTGTTCTGGAACAATGCCAAAAAATGGTCGACGGAAAATGGTCGCCGGAGGTGGTCGCAGGAAATGGTCGCTGGAGGTGGTCGCCGGAAAATGGGTGCCGGAGGTGGACGTCGAAAAATGGTTGCCGGGAATGGTCGTCGGAGGTGGACGCCAGAAATGGTCGCCGGAAAAGTGTTGTCGGAAATGGTCACCGGAAATAGTCGCCGGAGGTGGACGCCGGAAAATGGTCGGCGGAGGTGATAGCCAGAAAATGGTCGCCGAAAAATGGTCGATGGGAATGGTCGCCGAAAAGGTCGCCGGAGGTGGTCGACGGAGGTGGTCGCGCGGAAAATGATCGCCGGAGGTGTCGCCGGAAAATGGTCGCCGGAGGTGGTTTGGAGGGTGGTCATAGTGGTTGGAGAGAAAGTGAAATGATGGAATGAGTGGCATTAATGTAATTTTTTATTATTTATTAAGGGCATGAGTTTCCTTTTAATAACCCTTGGACTAGGACTAGGTGGTAATATTACAAATTCTTATCCTAAGTGGTAATTTTCATTTGGTTGAGGGATTAAATGGTAGTTGCCCCTTCCATAAAATATGACATTTTGGGCAAAAGCACGAAAAGTTAAGAATCATTTTAAGAGTTCAAAACTACCCTTAATTAATAACATGTGGTTAATACATTTCACATCTCTAAAAGTGTGCTGGAGTGTGGTAAGGAGACTACAATCAATAAAAGACTTGAAATCCCACTCTCGATAGGGTACTCCATCTGGGTCACAAATATAAGTAAAAGTAACTAAAATTACACTTATTAATAAAATAGTTAAATTTAGTTAATTGTCTTAATTTTATAATAAAAATATATTATAATTACTAATATATCATCATATTAAATGTGTAATAAATGTACACTTGTATTTGAAAAATGAGTAATTAATTAGAGGTATTTTTGGTAAAAGAGTATTAAATACACTTACATTTATGAGTTTTGTATTGAAACCCAACTTTTTTGCTTATATTTAAGTAAAAAAAAAAAAAACCCAACTTTTTTACTTATATTTGTCTCCGGAGGATTAGTATTTTGGATATATTGTTAGGAAAATTTCCCCAAAAATTTATCATTCTAGCCACCGTTGAGCTAGGCACAAGCCATGGGTCAATTTTTGGAAAGTGTTTTATATTAGTACTTTCAAATTTAAGAAAATGTTCTTTTTATTATTAAAATAATGAATTTATTTACTTACCTCCTTATTTAAGGTAAAATTTGAACTGAATATTTAGAAAAAAAAATATTTTACAGCTCGCATTAGTGTAAACGTGTTTTCCATTATGCTGAGTGATATGTTTGTATATAAAGTGAACTTTTTTACAACATGCGGTGACATTTTTTGTAAATAATCAGAATTTTAAAGACTCACTTGACACTTTTTTGACACTGTAACACTCATTTTTCAATACTACAACATACACTTTTTTTAACATTAGGACATACACTTATTCGTAACTTAAAAACTCACCTGCCACTTGTTTTTTTACACTGTACAGACATTTTTCAAAATTACAACAGACACTGTTTAAACACTAAGACAAGTACTTGTTTCAGCACTACCACCAACATTATTTAACACTATTTCCGACAATTTTTGACACTATTACCGGCAATTCTTAACGTTAAAGCGACAATCATCAACAGTACACTAAAATTACCAGTTTGAATGTTTATAAGTGTCGGTATAAATGTTTTATAAGCAAGTACTATATATTACAACATGCATTTTTAATATTATAGTGGACACGTAATAATATTGGAACATGCAATTATGTGTAGTATTAAAGTTGAAAACACCTTTTGTTCAATTAAAAGTAATTAAGATAATTTTTATTTTGGAGTTTTTAAAATATAAAAAAAGACACTTAAAATTACTGTAAATAAGATACTCAAAACTCAAAGTGAATTTTTTTAGGAGTTTATTGCCACTTTGACCTGCGTACTATTAAAAGATTGACGATTTGCCCTCGTACTCAAAGAAACTCACACTATGACCTGCGTACTATGGTTTTTAATAAAAAGTGCCATGGATAACGATGACCCGTTAGAAATCTAACAGGCTGTCAGCATATGTTAAGAATTTAACAGATTTGCAATAAAAAAATTCAAATCTGACACTGACTATGATATTATTGTCATAAAGGTCCAAAAAAATATTATATTTATATTTGTTTTTGAAATAATTAGGATATTTTTTTTTATATA
>JAOWBW010001062.1:56729-160223 GCA_026119855.1 Campanula takesimana
ATAAGGTGCTTTAGAAATCGGAGCTATACCTGGTAATAGATCTATACAGAACTCTATCTCTTCTATCGGAAGGCATATTGTACTCAGAGGAGAAAACATCAGGAAATTCTCTAACTACCCAAACACTCTCTAACCCAGGTGATTCTTTCTTGGTATCTAGCACACTCGCCAAATAACCCTCACAACCCCGATGCAACAACTTCCTCGCTTTCACATAAGAAATTATACAAATATTTTTACTCAAAGGAATAGCCTCAAAAACAACTTAGGCACATTAGGATAGAAAAAGTAACAACCTTCCTACGACAATCAACTGAAGCATGAAATTTGCTCAGCCAATCCATACCAAAATAACGTCAAAGTCTTGTATCGGAAGAACTACCAAATCCGCACACAAAACATGACCACAAATAAGCACATCACAAGTACGAACACTTTGTCAGTCACCAGACACTCTCCTATAGGAGTTGACACCTCTAACACATAAGGTAAGGACTCAGATGAAGCTGTAGATACCCCGGGAACCACGGCTTGGCTAGAGCGGTGAATTATCCTAGGATGTCTAACTTGTTTTTAGATTGTTTAGAGTCGCCACCTATGTTTTTAAGGAACATAAGAAAAACCTAGAAATATCCTAATTTATGTACAAAACCAGAGATTCGGGAGAAAAGGGTTCGGGGTTAGGTGACGGAGTGGGAAGTACTAAACACCCACTCCGCCCGCTTACGCGGGTCTTGCTACTATTGGTGTTCTAATATTTACATATCCTTCAATTAATTAAATAGAAATGTGCTAACAATTGTGATGAGAAGAAAAGGGGAAATAAAGGGGAAATAAAATAGAATTGTTTTATTTATTTAATGATAAAGATTACATGTAACAAGTAATGTTAAAGAATTACATTAAGAGATGAAGAGAAATTAACATGGTGAATTAAAGTTAAGATTAAAATGTAGGGAGATAACCTTAACTAACTTCAATATGTGAAGTAGTCATGTTGGTCATGTCCCATTAATGGGATTGCATACATCAAGAAGAAGAAAAACAAAGGAACAAAATGGAGTTGTACCTTGAGAAAGAGGACTTGGAACCTTGACTTGAAAGTGTTATTGTTGTGATGAAATTGTTGTAGAACAATTTGTGTAGAGTCTTGTTACTAAGAACTCTTGTTGGGAGAATTTGTGTATAATGTAGTTGGTGAATCAAGGTTGGAGTCCAAAAAGAAGTCCAAAAAGAAGTCTTTTTCCAAGGTAGAAGATGATGGTTTTTATAGGTAAAAAAGAGAGGGAAACGATGGAGGGAAATTGGTCATCCATGTGAAATTGAATGAGCCAATCACAAATAAGATAAATGAATAAAAGAAAAATAAAAGAAATAAAAGAAATCAAATAATAAATGAAAGAAATATTAGTTTTTTGGGAAAAGGCTTAGAATTTGGGATTGGGAGTTAATGAGAAAAGGGGGGATGAATGTGGATGTAAAAAGATGGTTTTTGTGATTAAGAAAAGATGTTTGTAAATAAGAAAAGGGAGGGAAATAAGGTGCAATCCGTTACTGCCAAAGTGGGAAGCGCGCGGTCCGGCTTTTGGGGCGGGACGCGCGCGCGGCTCACTGGCAGTGCCGGAAGCGCCCGCGGGTAAAAAATGACAGAATGACCCTAAAAGTTAACTCTGTTATGCAGTTTAGTCCAAAAACTAACGGAATCAGTTAGAAACTTAACCGAAGTAACAGAAATCAACAAAAATAAGTTAAATAAAAATACTTTGTATGCAATCGGGGTGAGAGGTCCAAGGCGGGGTGTCTACAGAGCCCCTCGGCGACGTGGATTGTGAAGCAAAACGCGTCGACGAAAGAAAGACAACCGCCGAGGACATCGACAAGAGAAAACAAAGACTCGATAAAGCAGGAATTTGAAATTACAAAGGAGAGAAATGCGCTCCCTGTGTGAGCGACTTTTGCTGGAGTGTTGAATTGGAGCTCATGGGAGCTTGTCTCGATATGGACCGAGTTGTTGAGTTGGGGCTCATGGGAGCTTGTCTCGATATGGACCGAGTTGCCGACTTGGAGCTCATGGGAGCTTGTCTCGATATGGACCGAGTTGCCGACTTGGAGCTCATGGGAGCTTGTCTCGATATGGACCGAGTTGCCGACTTGGAGCTCATGGGAGCTTGTCTCGATATGGGCCGAGTTGCCGACTTGGAGCTCATGGGAGCTTGTCTCAATATGGACCGAGTTGCCGACTTGGAGCTCATGGGAGCTTGTCTCGATATGGACCGAGTTGCCGACTTGGAGCTCATGGGAGCTTGTCTCGATATGGACCGAGTTGCCGACTTGGAGCCGCATCTGCTTATGTTGTTGACCTTATGGGGTGTGGGCACGGTTGACCACTTTCTGGTGGGGATGAAGTGCCTTGAGTAGCGGATGATTTTGACTTCGTGGTGGTACCTGTTATGTGTGTGCTTGACAGGTATATGTGTTCTTGCAAGAAGATGCATGAAGTGTGAAATGAAGAGAGAGAAATTGTGCTCTTGGTGTGATGGGATTTTGGAACACCCTTACAATGAGAGAGAAGTAAGAATGTAGAGAGTGATCTTGTGTGCGGTGTGATTTTGAGGAAAGCATTGGATGTATTCATACCTTCACTTACCATTGCCGCTTGAGTGGAGATGGATTTCTGATGTCTGCGGAGGATGCTTTGATGGAGAATGTCCATTCTTTGGATGTTGATGAGAGAACGCTCTTGATGTTGGGTTGGCGAGATGGTACTCTGGATGATGAGTTGGTCGTGCCAAAAGGCTGCCTACGTATCCCTTTAAGAGAATCAGACCAGCGTAGTTCAAGGATGATGGACAACGCTGGAGGAGAAGCTAGGAGCAAAGCAAAGTAAAGCACATAATTTTGCACGTAGAAGGAGAAAAAGAAAGAAAAAAAATCTTTTTTTTTTTTTTTTTTTTTTTTTAGTTCGTGGGTGAACCATTTTAGCCATTGTGTGTTTTGTGAAGCTAACCCAAGATCAAGTTATGCTCAGTCGAAGTCCGGATTGCCTCGCTTGAATTCTGTTGTCGCTGGTGTGCCCAACGAAGATTGATGTCTAACCCCGCCGGTGTGCCCAACGAAGATTGATGTCTAACCCCGCCGGTGTGTCTGACGAAGATTTTTGTCTATCCCCAAGAGATTTGTCGATTATGGGCTTGAAAAGACTTTTGATGCCGAGATAAGGGGTCGCTGATTGTGAAGCCCCTAGATCGCCTTTGATGCCAAATTTGGAGTGACTTGCATAGCCCCAAGATAAATCAGCTCTCTGGCCCATTCGAGTAAATCGCCCTTTGTTGTTGTAGTGAGCAAGCCCCAAGAGGAGATCGTTGATGCCAAGCTTCGAGAGATTGCAAAGCCCCAAGGGTCGTGGGCTTGTAGATGGCGGGATGTGGAGACCTTTCATTGTAAAGCCCCAAATTATCTCGTGATTGGCTCGGCATTGAGAGCGGATGTACTGTTTGGTAGAATTCTTGATAGAGATTTCCTTCTTGCTCTTACTGGGGAGATGAATGGCCTCATTGTGGTCGATACCCAAATGGCTGAGGGCTTATGTCAAAAGATGCAGTAATGTCTTGCGGTGCCGTCGAAGTCGCGGAGGATAAGGTCTTGGTGTGATAAAGTCCCAAATGAGTATGCTTTCTTGACTCTTCTTGAGTTGAACTAATGACGGATCTTCGGATGCAACTAGTGCTGTGGCCCAACTTTATCTGAGCTGCACCTTGTGCTTTTGATCTTGGAGAAGGGGGTGCTGAATTGCAGAAACATTGGGATTGACCGTGGCATTTCCCCCTATAACCCTGTTTTGATTAGAGTTTAGCATATTGAATCTTTTCCTTTCTCTAAGACTTCCTTCAATATCTCGCTTGAAAGTTCTAACAAAAATCATCAACTTTATTCATAACATCGGAGTCTTCATTTAAAACCAAGAGGCATTTGACTTGAAGTGTTGAGAGACCTTTGAAGCTTGATCTCTTTCATGGAGCTATAAGACTACTCCACATTACATTGCTTGAGCATTGCTGTCCCCAAAATACTGTCGGTTGCGAAGCCCCAATATTGCCCTTTGCTCGGATTACTGTAATGCCGTAGCCCAAAGATTGTAGATTGCGAAGCCCCTTGAGACCTTCGGTGCCGAATTGAGGAAGCTTCCAATGTTGCACATGACTCGGCTGGGGATACTGCTGGGGAGTTAATTGCTCTTTGCCGAGGGAGCCTTTAAGACTTGACCGTAGCCCCTAGAGTGCCATCATTGATTCCGAGAAAGGTCCATCCTTGATTGGGGGAACGAGCACGGGCACACGTGACAAGAGGGCTTTTTGACATCCCTTTTGAGAGACTTTGCGGATAGTCTCACACATTTTTTTTTTCGAGCATAGCCCCTAGGGCTTGTTGATTGTCAAAAGAAGCCCTTGTTCTCGGGTCATATAGTCCCTAGGGCGTCACCATTTGTGGAGCAAATCAAGAGTGACTCATCCTCGTGTGAGAGAATAAACATGAGAGGATATGGCAAGAGCTACTCCATTTCTCAGGAGCCTTTCGGCGTACTTTAGAAGCACATACTTGAAGAAGCTTTGAAAACTGAGACACATGTTGTTGCTATTTGCTGCCCAAGCCAATTGACTAGCTAGGGATTATTTGTGCAACCACGTGCCCTTTTATGATGGGCTCATTCTCGGATGGGTCTTGGCTACCACGGGCCTTCTTTTCATGAACCCAAAAATGCACACTGCTGGAGAATGATGCCAATAACCCAAAACAACCTTTGATGGTGCCATATCTTGTCGAGCCTTTCGCAATCTCAAAGTTGACTCGATGGGGAATTGACTTGCTGAGGAGATCCAATGTAGAGCTCGTGCAGTTGTCTTCTTTAGAGGCCGGAGATCTCCATTTCTCTTTCCCTTCTCTCTCTCACTCTCTCATTTTTTTTATGACGCACCCTGTTTTTTGCCTAGACCGCCCTTTCGGATTTTCAATCTAGCGGGCATCTCTTTTGCGTCTTCATTTTGACTCGATTAATGAGGGAGTGTGCATTGACTCTAGCTGAGGAGATAAGACATGTGATTTTGCGGTGAAAACCTTTTGTCACTAATGATGAGTGACATTGACTTGACTAGGGAAGTGTCCCTAGTATTGACATGTATTTTTTATTGAATTGAATGACTCGGGAAGGCAAGTAAGTCATTAAGAGAGAAGAGAAGGAAAGCCCCAATTTGATTGCAAGAAATTGGGAGTATGCAGAAAGAATAGAAGTCCCTAGACTCGATAAGGAACGCGAAATGATTCCAAATCTAAGAAAGTTGTTCAATCTTTTTGGTGATTAATTCATTGGCAAATGAATCGTACAAAGATGTCTTGACAAGTTCGAGATGAAGGCCGATCACCATAACGCGCTAGGGCTAAACATATCTTCTTTCTTGCATGAGACCGGACCCGCAGGTTGCCTACGTTCCTCCAGTGTAGATGTCACGACCCGAAAACTAGGCTCTATTTTATTGGTGATAAATAATTATTATTTATTTATTTGCTTAATTATGTATTTAAATTATTACTTAATTAATAATTAATGAGTTATAATAATTCATGCCTAGCATTTTATTTGGGTTAGGGTAGTATTGTTGAGTCTTAATTGTAAGTAGGGAGTGTAAGTTTTGTGTGTAGTGTTGAGGAGGGGGCCTAAGTGTAAGTTCTTTAAATCATTTTAACTACTACCTCTCTACTCATCTTCTCCCTCACTCTCTTCATTCCCAGCCATCTCCCTCTCTCTCTCTTCCATGGGTGAAAAAGGTAAGTTTTCTCTCTACCTTCTCTCTTCATTTTCTTCATCTTCCTCTCATAATCTCTCTTTTCTTAAAACATGAACCTTGTTTAGATCGTCGATAGGATCGTGTAGAACCTAAAAGAATTGAATTCCGTCAACTTTGAATTTTATCAAGTAAGTTACTTTTCCCCCATTTTGATGCTAAAATGTTCATATCAAGTTTAGATAATGCTTGATGTGTTATATTTGAAGTTTGCTTAGGTTTTGAATTTGTTTGGAATTTATTTGAGTTTTGGTTAAAAATGGTGAAATCTTGAATGTGGGATTTTGATTCTTGATTTTGGTTGTTAAATGTTGTTGTATGAGTCTTTTTAGACTTATTAGTTGTGTTGGTACATTAGTAAACTAGTTGGAATGTTGGATTTTGGTGGAAATGTGGTTTGGGTTAAAAATGGAAGAACCCATGTTGCTCTTCCCGATTTCTGGAAATTCCAGAATATTGGGCGACCGCCCAAAAATGTATGGGCGACCGCGCACCTATCTGAAAGGTTTTGTTCTTGTTTGATGGCTTTTTGGGCGACCGCACAGTTTGGTTTGGGCGGCCGCACAGTCCTCTGAAGTTTTCATTTTGTTGGTTTGTGTGATTGAAGAATGCGTTTTGGTCCAAATCATGGGTGTCCTTCTAGTTGACCTTAGTGAACATTGTAGTACACCCTAGTGATAGAATTGGGTCCTTTGTGATGAAGTTTGTGATGGAAATTAATTAAATGTTAATTGGGATTTGGAACATCTTATTGAGGTATTGTTGGTTTGACTTATCTTTGTGATGATCATTTGGTATATGTTTGGGCATCTTATGATATGTTCGTGATTGTTCCGATCGAATTGATTTTCGAGTGAGCCTTGGTCTAGGTTTTAGGCGATGTCCTATAGTATCTAGAGGGTGGTTACTGAACACCAAAGTGTAGGGTTTAGTCCAGTCGTGATCATGTTCTAATAAGTGTAACCTTTTGGATTAGTTTGGGGTGTTTAGAATGGGTTCGTTATGAACGGAGATAAAGCGTGAATTGGCAATTGGGTACCTACGGTTTGATTAACCTTAAGGTGTATTCATTCTGATTTCCTACTTTAGAATTCCAGGTGTGATGAGATGGTTGAGTGCATTGTCCTAGTATATCTTTATGAGTAAATGTTTATGATCATTTTGGTAATAGTCATTGTGCCATTGGTGAGCGACCGTTTGGGTTGTGCTCTTTGTGATTAACTTGTGGGTATCATATTCAGGATGTATTTGGTACGTGCCTTATCTTTGAATCATTATGTTTTAATGGTCAATGTTGTTGGACTCTTTTATGAGAAACTTCTTGTACTATTGTCGTTGAACTCTTCTTGAGTAATCGTTTGCATCTTTATGGTGATTTAATTGGTGTGGTTCCCTACTTTGGAACCTTAAGTTGTTTATTCATGCTAAAATATTATTACTTAGCATTTAATTAGAAGCCCAGCTGGCATATTTGTTTCATCGGGAGATGGGAAGGATTATAATGGCAAAGCCAAGTCCATTATAATGTTGACCATTGTTTTGCCCTTACTATACCCTTTTCCAGATTGGCCTTGGAAAAGTCAATTTAGCGTTCCTCTGTGAATGTATCTAGCTAACGGGCATGACTTTGTGTCATGGTCCTTGTCCTTTGTGACACTCTTATGGTTATTGGTTCCGGTACCGGGGTTTTCTCTTCGAGCTTTCATGCTGCTATGAAGATGTTGATCGTTGATTATTGAAGCTGCGCAGCGACCTTTATTTGGTTCTTCAGTTGGGTGAAACCTTGGCTATGTATCCACTTATGAGTGTTTATTTCAGCTTTATGTGTTGCATGATGAGCTGGTCGTTATTTCCAACCGGTATGGGACGGTTGGCGATAGGGAGCCTCTCATTTGTTGTTATATGTTTATTTATATGATTGATTATTGGATGTTACTGTTCGACAGCATGTCACTTATTATTCCGCTGCTATCTATCTTATGTTAATTGCTATCGGCCATTGCATATTAGCATGTCATGTAGTTGCATTAGTAACTTACTGAGATTTTATCTCACCCCGTTTATTTCCATCTTTGTTTTTCCTTAACCCCCCCCCCCCAGGAGGAAAAGGATTAGGATTCGCGGTTCAAGGAGGACGTCGAGAGGATTGAGATTTGGGGCAGGTTGTTATGGATCGGTTTAAATTATTTAAATGTATAACCTTTTGGGGATAGTTTTACCCTTTATTGACGTCATTAAGAATTGTATATTTTATTCTTTTGGGTTTAAGCTGTGGAGCTTATGTTGGATGTACATTGTTGATTTAATCTTGGATTTGTAAAACCTTGTGTTATCATCTTTTGATTCAAAATGGAATTTTTAACTTCTATATTTTAGAGTTTGGGTTTTAAGTCGACGTCCAGCTCGCGAGTTCCCGGCCCGAGGGGTCGGGGTCGCGACGGTAGAGGCTCAGGTCACCGTAGTTCTTGTGGATTCTCCATTCTTCGTGATGAATTGTTGCTTCGTCCTTCGTTGGTGGATGATGATGATGATCCTGATGTGAACTTCTTTGATTGAGGGGGATTTTTTTTTTTTTTTGTGCTCTAACTTTTGCCTAGGTTGATTTGATGGTTTCAACCTAGCGAGCTCTTTTTTTTTTTAATCCCCCTTTGAAAACTTTGCTTGACTTCTTCATGATTGTTGCTCCACCTTGTTTGTCTTGGCTTCGTCGTTGATGTTGGCGTCGATGTTTAGCCCCTAGGCATTCAAGTGATGGCCTTGTTCTAAAACTTGTCTAGACATTTTTTCATCATTTTGCCAAGAATTAGATCGAACAACTTGGAAGAGTGTATAAGGACAAGAACGACTTTTATTTGATAAGAAGACTCGACACTTAACATGGGACGAGAGAAAACATTAATGCACACAAAAGAGGACTTTTGACTCCTTTTTTTTTTTTTTTTTTTTATTCCTACTACTAGGTAGAGAAAGAGAAACGGAGATTGTTGTCGTCGTCCTCTTTGTTGAAGCCCCATTTCAAAACCAAGCCACTTCTTTGATGAGTTGCTCTTCACCCACGGTAAATTCGCCGTTGTCGATCAAATCTTGGATGATGTTTCGGAGAAGGAAGCACCCTTCGGTAGTGTGGCCACTATGCTTGTGGTAGCCGCACCATTCACCATGAGCATGATTTTTCAGTATCGCCTTCGGCTTGTACCCCTCCAAAGGTTTGATCATCCCTCTTGCCACCAAAATTTCAAATGCCTCGGCTTGGGTTACTCCTTGGAGAGGAGTGAAAACTCGGTTGTTGGTGGTACCTTTGTAGCTTTTGAGGGTCGGGCCACTTGAGCATGCTTTATCATTGAACTTTGCTTTGCTGTCGGTGAGCTCTTGCAAATGGGCTTTGAGTTCGGAAACCTCTTCCTTGTGAATTCTTCTTTCATAATCAAGACGGGCCTTGAGTTTTGAAACCTCTTCTTTGTGAATCCTCTTGTCGATATCGAAACGGGCTTGCCACAAATTGTCTTTACGGCGGGCATCCTCGACAATCCTATCCATTTGTTCCCCCATTGATTTCATTACGTTGAGTAACCCTTCGTTGGACACGAAATCATTTCCACTGTTGTTGTTGTCGCCGTTGGAAGCCATTGGACCTATTGGAAGAGCACGGTTGATCTTAGATTGGCCCCACAAACACCTTTTGAGTAAAATAAATTTAACCCACAAACACAAAAAAGACTCAACCATATAAAGAAAATGACTCTTTTTTTTTTTATTTATTTACAAAAGTCGTAAGGACGGAGTCCTTTTTGGGGTTTCTAGAAAAAATAGTGGAATCGTCACACTAGTATATAGACCTTCTCGCGGTCCCATATACTCTTCGGATTCCACCACGCTTGTGAGCCCTACATGTGTCGGGATTAAACTAAATTAATGTAGTAAATCATACATGCGGGGACGGATTTTATTTTCGTCCAAAATAGCCACTTTTGGGGACGAAGTTTTATTTCGTCCATTGCAACAAATTGGCATGTATGATTTGAAGACATTAGTTTAGGGAAATCTCGGCACATGGAAACCGACTTGAGTCACGGAGTGTTAGACCCTAGACTAGAATTGTGTGGCTTGTGCTCGGCTTGAATATGAGGCTTAAAGGTCACCCCCGGCATGTAGTCTTGAACTACGCCACGGGCTGAGGTTGACCGCTTCGAAAGAGTCAAGGTCGGGTGGAGCTTGAAACTTTCTAGGATGGGCCTCGACGGGTTTGGGGTTGGACTTGTGCGACTCGATAGTGAGCAATTGATAAGAATATGTGCATGTAGTGTGAGGTCTAACAAGTGACAAAATATTTTATTTATTTTTTTTTTTCAAAGGAAATAAAAAAACAAATAAGCACATAATTACAACTTTCGAATCACCCGTGTGACCGATAAAACAAACAGAAAGTAAAAGAAATTGTATGCTGGCCCGGTGCCCACACACTGTCATTCTGTTCTGTTTCTGTGCACTGTTCTGTTCCGGGAATGCGCCCAGAAGCGCGCGCATTGGGTTACCTATGCAGAAGGCGCGCGCGTGAGAGGAAGAAGGGCAGAGGCGCCCGCTTCTGGGTGAGAACCTGCAAATCAGTGGGTTCAAGGGATTGCCTTGACCCTTAATTAAGAAAACTTTCCCCTGCAGTAATTTGTTAGCACAGAAACATGGAATTGAAGGACAAGAAAGGAGGCGGGCGATTCTGGTAATAAGGGTCGGACGCGCGCGCTTTAGGCTAAGAAGGCCGGAGGCGCACGCTTCCCACCCTTTTTACCAGAATGCCCAGAAAACAGAATAAAAGAACACCAAAAATAAAAACGCAAGTTTAACCCTCTATCGTCCCCAGCGGAGTCGCCACTGTAGATACCCCGGGGAAGCACGGCTTGGCTAGAGCGGTGAATTATTCTAGGATGTCTAACTTGTTTTTAGATTGTTTAGAGTCGCCACCTATGTTTTTAAAGGAACATAAGAAAAACCTAGAAATAGCCTAATTTATGTACAAAACCAGAGATTCGGGAGAAAAGGGTTCGGGGTTAGGTGACGGAGTGGGAAGTACTTAAACACCCACTCCGCCCCGCTTACGCGGGTCTTGCTACTATTGGTGTTCTAATATTTACATGTCCTTCAATTAATTAAATTGAAATGTGCTAACAATTGTGATGAGAAGAAAATGGGAAATAAAGGGGAAATAAAATAGAATTGTTTTATTTATTTAATGATAAAGATTACATGTAACAAGTAATGTTAAAGAATTACATTAAGAGATGAAGAGAAATTAACATGGTGAATTAAAGTTAAGATTAAAATGTAGGGAGATAACCTTAACTAACTTCAATATGTGAAGTAGTCATGTTGGTCATGTCCCATTAATGGGGATTGCATACATCAAGAAGAAGAAAACAAAGGAAGAAAATGGAGTTGTACCTTGAGAAAGAGGACTTGGAACCTTGACTTGAAAGTGTTATTGTTGTGATGAAATTGTTGTAGAACAATTTGTGTAGAGTCTTGTTACTAAGAACTCTTGTTGGGAGAATTTGTGTATAATGTAGTTGGTGAATCAAGGTTGGAGTCCAAAAAGAAGTCCAAAAAGAAGTCATTTTCCAAGGTAGAAGATGATGGTTTTTATAGGTAAAAAAGAGAGGGAAATGATGGAGGGAAATTGGTCATCCATGTGAAATGGAATGAGCCAATCACAAATAAGATAAATGAATAAAAGAAAAATAAAAGAAATAAAAGAAATCAAATAATAAATGAAAGAAATATTAGTTTTTTGGGAAAAGGCTTAGAATTTGGGATTGAGAGTTAATGAGAAAAGGGGGGATGAATGTGGATGTAAAAAGATGGTTTTTGTGATTAAGAAAAGATGTTTGTAAATAAGAAAAGGGAGGGAAATAAGGTGCAATCCGTTACTGCCAAAGTGGGAAGCGCGCGGGTCCGGCTTTTGGGGCGGGACGCGCGCGCGGCTCACTGGCAGTACTGGAAGCGCCCGCGGGTAAAAAATGACAGAATGACCCTAAAAGTTAACTCTGTTATGCAGTTTAGTCCAAAACTAACGGAATCAGTTAGAAACTTAACCGAAGTAACAGAAATCAACAAAAATAAGTTAAATAAAAATACTTTGTATGCAATCGGGGTGAGAGGTCCAAGGCGGGGTGTCTACAGAAGCATTTAGCAAAGAAGCAAAGTGCACAGATATGTATGAATGTGATGATCCTGGATCTACTAATGCACTGGCGCTCACACTAGACACAGAAATAATACCTCCTATCACTGAAGGAGGCTTCCCCGTTGCATCTCTCTTCTGACCTTGAGCAGTACCAGCTCCACTTCCCGATGGCTGACCCTTAAACCTCGGACAATCCTTCACAATGTGCCCCAACTAACCGCAATTAATACACTTCCCTTGCTTCTTCCAACACCGATCCTCAGAATGTCCTTCCCTCTGGCAATAAGAACAAATTCTCCTATTCTGATTCCCTTGGTTCCCCGGAGTAGTACCCGAATTCCTTAGTACTTGTTGTCCCTTGAACTGAGACTGCCCTCCTGAATTACCTCGGTTATCTGAATGTTGTTGTGGTTGTGATCTGTTCTGACCTCCTTGTTTACCCGTATTAACTACCTCTGTTTTCCTCTTGTGCTCTCCAATGTCTTGCTCTACCAAGTAGGCACGATCTACAGCGTCCTGAAAAGTCTGAATCCTCTGAGCGATTAGCTGAGTCCTGATATCCGTCTTCAAACCTCTAATGAACCTCATCGCCTTTTGCTCCTCCGTTGCTACAAGATAGCCACAATACCTGGCTAATTCTATGAACTTAGCCGAATACTGTGCTATTGTCAACAAATTCTGCTCCAAGTTTAGGAACTCGATCTCCTTCCTGTTCTGATCAACCGAAGGAATGAAGTGTTCCTTGAATTTCCTCATAAACAACTCCCAAGTATACGGTACAAGAGCCGCATCCCAACTTGCCTTAAGTGCCTTCCACCAATGTTCAGCAGCTCCCACTAGCTTAGAGGCCGCAAACCGCACTCTGTCTTCACCCGTACAACCAAAGACCTCATAGATCTTTTCCATTGCTTCTATCCATATTTCAGCCTTTTTCAGATCAGGTTATCCATCATACTCTACCGGTTTCAATTTCAAAAACTGTTCCAACACATACCATGGAGATGGTGCTTGCTCCTTCCTCGGCCCTTGATCATGAATGGCTTTCATAGCAGCTTCGAAAATACCCTAAAACATCGCAAGATTTTCTTCCCGTAACTCTTCAAGATTCGAAGCCCCAATGTGACCTTCACCAGCCCTTCTTCTAGCCATTTTGAACAAGTACCTGCATAAAACACCAATCGTTACTCACTCCGAACACTACTACCCTCCTAGGTCATTCTAGTACACCTATACTTATACATAGAGATATGCCATAGCTCTGATACCAACTGTCGTGACCCCGACACCGCGGGCCGGGAGATCGCGAGCT
Source organism: Campanula takesimana (assembly GCA_026119855.1). Classification (NCBI taxonomy): domain Eukaryota; kingdom Viridiplantae; phylum Streptophyta; class Magnoliopsida; order Asterales; family Campanulaceae; genus Campanula; species Campanula takesimana. Next base: position 70,051 of record JAOWBW010001062.1, read on the forward strand.
GGACGTCGACTTAAAACAATAAAACACCAAAAGACGGAAGATAGAAATTCCCTTTGATACCAAAAGATGATAATACACGGTTTAGAAATCCAAATCTCTGCAACATTACTAAACCACTAGTATAAGCTCCACAAGCTTACACCAAAATACAAAATATTACAACTACTTAATGATGTCATAGTTTGGTAATACTATGCCAAAAGGTTATACATTTAAGTAATGGAAACCGAACAACAACCTGCCCAAAAGTCATGATCACTCTCGACGTCCTCCTCGTGATCAGTGAGTCCTATTACCTTCCTCCTGGGGGGGTTAAGGAAAAACAAAGATAAAAAGAAAGGGGGTGAGATAAATCTCAATAAGCCACTTATGCAACTACATGACATGTTATGATGCAATAAACAATAATAAAACTCACATAGCACATAACATATAACAGTTAATAGATAGCAGCGGAAATAAACAAGTAACAAAGGATATTAGCCAAGGTTTCCCAAACGGATAGAACAACCGCTGCGCAGCTTCAACCAAATCAACCAATCAACCCATCTTCATAGAAGCATAAACAGCTGAAGATAATAACCCGGTACATGTACCATGAAACCAATAGTAACAAGGGGAAGATGACACAAAGTCATAACCCAAAACGACTAGCTAGAATACTCACCAAAGGGAGCTAGCTCATCCCAACTAAGGCCATCTGGAAGGGAAAAGAAGGACCAATGGGCGATACTATACTGGACATGGCTCGTGCCATTATAATATTAACCATTGCCTGACTCGAACACAAATACCAGCTGGACTTTCAAATAAAGGCTAAGTAATAAAATACTAGCTCAATAAACAACCAATGATTCCAAAGTAGGGAATCATACCAAATAATCATCAAAAAGATAAGTCAAACCAACAATACATCAATAAGACGTTCCAAAATCCCAATTAACAATTAATCAATTTCCAACACAACTTAATCACAAAGGACCCAATTCTATCACTAGAGTGTACCACAAAGTTCACTAAGGTCGACAAGAAAGACACCCAAGACTTATACTAAAACGCCTCCTTAAATCACACAAAAGAACAATTATAAACTTTCAGTAAGCCCTGTGCGGCCGCCCACTAAGAGTTGTGCGGTCGCCCAAAACGCTTTCAACCAAGACAAAAACCACTCAGAAAGATGTGCAGCCGCACGCCCATTTTGGGCAGTTGCCCACATCCCCTGTTCTGCCGGAAAACGGCAAGATGAACTGGGTTCATCACAAATTCTTACCCATTCTCAATCAATCCAAAATCTAACACTTCTAACTAGTATACTAAGGTACTAAAACAACTTATAAGCCCAAAATGACTCATATAACAACATTTACACAACCCAATCCAAGATTTCAATCCCTCATCAATTATCACAAAATTTACCAAAAATATAAATAAATTCCAAACTCATCCAAGAAATCATATATCGCAATCATAGTATCATACAAGTCTAGAATGAGCATTTTTAACAAAAAAAAAAAAGGGAAAGTAACTTACTTGAAATTTTATGAAAGGTGACGGAATTCGAATTGTCTTGGCTACAAACGATCCTAGCGACGATCTAAACATTTTACGTAAAAGGAGTATTAAGAAAAGATGAATAAAAGATTACCAAAAGAAGGAAAATGAGAGGGAGTATTCTTACCTTTTCTTGCAACAATGGAGAGAGAGAGAGATGATTGTGTGTGTGTGTGTGTGCAGGAGAGTGAGGGAGAAGGGAGAGAGTAGGGAGGGAGTAAGTAAGAGATATTAAAAAAGTTTCACAAATAACCCTCTACTTCTACTTTGAACACATAACCCATATACCCCACTTTCAAACATTTCCCCTATCTTCACACTTAGCACAATTGATCAATTAAAATGCTAGACATGAAATTTATGAAATATAAAATGCACACATAAATTATAAAATAAATAAAATAAATTCAATAAAGTATTGTTAGGGTTTCGGGTCGCGACATTCATCAAGAACATCTCATCTAAAGTCGCTCACATAGGGAGCGTACCTCTATCTCTTGCAATTTCAAATTCCTGCTTTCATTAAGTCTTTGCTTTCTCTTCTTTCTTTTTCTTTGTCGATGTCCTCGGCGGTTGTCTTTCTTTCGTCGACGCATTTTGCTTTTCAATTCACATCGCTGAGGGGCTCTGTAGACACCCCGCCTTGGACCTCTCATGTCCCGATTGTATACACATTCTCCATCTTCCTCTTTTCTGTTATGTTTTGTTACTTTTCGTTAACTTTCGTTACTTTTTGTTAAGATCTTGACTTACTCCGTTAGTCTCGGGTTTGACTAAGTGACAAGGTCAACCTTGAGTCTTTGTTTACTCTGTTTTTGTTGACTTTCATTGTGCTTGTTAAGTTTCTGACTGATTTCGTTAGTTTCGAGGCTTAACTGCATAACGGGGTTAACTTTTGGGCTAAAATATTGATTTTCTGAAGGTGGGACGTGCACGCCTCCGCCCTCCTTTGTGGGAGGCGTGCGCTTCCCATTGGGGGGGATGGGATTTTCGCGCTTCCCACCTCCAGAATCCTAATTTTGCCATATTTCCCTCCTTTTCTGATTTGTAACCCCCAAGGCCATTATGCCTTGGCTTGATCCGGGGAAGAGTCATATTTGTGACCACAAACACTTCCCTAACACCTATAAATACCTCTTCTGTCCACTATGTAAGGGAGGAAGGATTTTGACTCAAGAAGACTCTAAAAAACGCAAAAGTTCATTTTCAAAGGGTGGTTACTATAGACAATTTTGGTTCTTCCCCATTCAAGCACAAGGTACAATGTTCATTCTCTTCTTCTAAACTCTTAATCTTATTTATTACTTCTCTTTATCAAAACTCTTTATTTGATTTCTTCATCTTTCATGTCTTCTAATGTGTATGCAATATTCATAAAAAGGAATACAACCAAAAGGCCACTTCACTATTGAAGTTTGGTCAAGGTTACATTCCAACATTCTAAACTCCACTTTAATTTCCCCATTTCATATCAATGTAATTGTTACATGTAATCTTTAGCATAAATTTATAAATAAAACAATCCTCTTTTATTTCCATTTTATTTTCCCCTTTTCTTTATTATATATTTGTTAGCGCATTTTAAATATCAATAGAAGGAAATTTAGCATTAGAACACCAATAGTAACAAGACCCGCGTAAGCGGGGTGGAGTGGGTGTTTAAGTACTTCACACTCTGTCACCTAACCCCCGAACCCTTCTCTTCCCGAATCTTTGGTTTCGTAATATACAAATAGGCTATTTCTTTAGGTTTTTCTTATGTTTCCTCAATAACATAGGTGGCGACCCTACAAATTAAAACCAGTTAGACATCCTAGGATAATTCACCGCTCTAGCCCAGTAGTGGGTTTTTTTGGGGTATCTACACACATAAATATTATGCTTAAATTAATGGAGATTAATTTAGTGACTAAACTTGATGCTCAACATGTTTATTTTTTGTGCTCATAAATGTGTTGCATGCTATATGGTGATGAACCTTCTTAAAAGTATTAAGTCCTTTTACCATGCCATGATTAAAACACTTGTAAGTGCAAGGGTAATTTCATGTGGGATCGCCATAGCGAGGTGCATTGATTTTATCATGTACGAGCAAGATGAGTGAATAAGAGTTTCTTATGCGTTTAAAATGGTTGGACTTAATTAGGCGTCAAATAGTTTTGGGCCTAATCCAAAGATGAGATTAAACATGCTTTTGAAATTGCATTTCTAAGAGTCATATGGGAATGATTGACAAGAGTTGTCTACCTAATTAATTTGATTTTGAGCGGTCCGCCAAAGCGGACTTGAAATTAAAATAAAGTTGGATCTTGGCCCAATTTCAAAAGAAACTCAGAAAAAGATCTAAGAATCATATGAGATATGATTGACAGGGTTGTCTACCTAATTAATTTGATTTTGAGTGGTCTGCCAAAGCGGACTTGAAATTAAACTAAAGTTGGATGTTAGCCCATTTAAATTATATTATACATTGGATGTATAAGAAGGTTATATAATTTAGTGGGAGTATTTTTTGGAAAAATACATCATTATCTCTTTAATGAAATTGGTACTGGTAAAATTTTGGAAATTTTGCATAGTTGTAGATAATGACAACTAAACAATTTCGTTGCGATCAATCCTTGAAAATGATAATCTTCAATAGAATGGTACAAACTTCAGGATTGGATCCGAAGCCTAAGAATAGTTCTAAGGCAAGAAGATGAGTTGTACATTCTGGATGAGCCTATTCCTGTGGAACCCGTAGCCAATGCCCCTAGGGTGGAAAGAAACATGAGAATGATTCTAGGGATGTGAGTTGTCTCATGCTCGCGATTATGTGCTCAAAACTCCAACAATGTTTGGAACATTTGGAAGCCTGTGAGATAGGCATGGAATTGAAAGACATGTTTCAAGAGAAAAATAGGCAAAGGAGGTTCGACACCATTGTTGCATTCACTTATTGCAAAATGAGTAAAGGGCAACAAGTGGGACCTCACATTCTTAAGATGAAAGGCTACGTAGAGCATCTTGAGAAACTTGGCTATCCAATTGGATTGGAGTTAGCCACGGATCTCATTCTTAATATGCTGAAAACAACGGAGATGAAGATAGTGGAGAAAGGTTCTCCAGTGCTCATGGTTCATGATGGAAAGGGGGCCAAGTGCCAAAGGAAAGGATAAGGCAATGGTTGCCAAACCCAAGATTAGCAAGGCAAATGTTTCCAAGGCTATATGTGCAAAACCCGATGCACAAAAGGATACAATTTGTTTCCATTGTCAAGAAATTGGTCATTGGAAATGTTATTGCAAGGCTTTTAAGGTTGAGCAAAAGAAGAAGAAGAGCAGTTGGACTGCGTCAACTTCAAGTATCTATATGATAGATATTCTCTTTTCTACCACTAGTTCCTGGATATTGCATACCGGATGTGGCTCTCACATTTTTCCAAATGTGGAGGGATTAAAGAATTGAAGACTACTTATACTAGTGAAGTAGACCTACGTGTGGTGAATAAAGCAAGTGTTGCTGCATTAACCGTAGGGACTTATGAAGTCACTTTACCTTCCGATTTAATACTTGTTTTGAACAATTATTATTATGTACCTGTTTGCGCGCAAGGTTTTTGCTTCGATGGCACGCTTTTGACCTTCAATTCACCTTCTTGTTGATTTGAGAGTCGCCACCATGTTATTGTCGGAACACGGACTGAGATGTCTAGATTCGGGGGTTAAGTTATGAATTGGGAAGGTCAAGGAGCACCCAATTCACCCAATCTAGGATTGGTCTTGCTAAGAAATTATCATCATCGTTTCAAAATCATGCATTCGTGTACAAAAAGATAAAAACAAACAAATAAATAATGACTTATTTATTTGGGATATCGGATTATGTGCTTCGAGACCATCTCCATGGGTTGGAGAGGCTCTAGGCTGATCCTTTAATGGAATCACACTACTTCAAACACAAATAAGGAGATGAGAAGATAGAAAATCAAAGATTTACCTAAGCGTTTTCTTCAAGAATCCTATGGATGGCCTTGAATAAAGGCCTTGATCCTCCAAATTTTGTGGGTATCAGAGATGGGCTGATTAGAAGAACTTCTTTGGTCAGATTTTGAGTGGATGTTTGGTGAATATAGAGTCTACCCTTTTTATGGTTCACGAACCTTATATTTATAGGAGATTTTGACCTAGGGTTTTGGCCAAGAAGGTATGTTGAAGTGGGAATCAATGAGCTGATCTCCACAGAGGTATTTTTGGACTCTAGGATCGGCCATTAGGTTTTCCCGGATTGCATGAGTGTTTGCCAAGAAAAGGGGTCAAGATCAACAAGGAAACTGACCAAAAACCCGACTGTTGAGGGGGATACCTCGTAAGAGACATCAATGTCTCGTACGAGGCATCTAATTGCTGGAATCACTTATTTGCCCTCTGCGATAGTTTTAATGTTCAGTTTGGCCCCTAACTAACGGAGTCAGTCAGAAACTTAATGAAACATGTCCAACTTAATGAGTTTTGACCCAAATCAAAGGCGAGACACAGAAGTAGTGTGATTATAAATGAATTTCCAAAATGGGGTGTCTACAGAGCCCCTCGGCGACGATACTTATGGATAAAGTACCGTCGTCGATATAAAAGACACCATTTTGAACTAGGGGTATGGTCGTGCTAAAAAGATGCCTACATATTCCTTGGAAGGAAATCATACCCAATGTAGTTCGACTCCGAAAATACGCAAAAACTAAGGTTTAAGGTATTTTGAAAATCATTTTTGGAAAGAAAAATTTGCGATAAGTAAATCTCAGAGTTTAGAGAGTACCCATACTGAGAAATCAATAGCCTTGACCCAATTATGAATATACTCCTTTTTTCCGATGACGAACCATCTCCAGTTGCAATCCATACTGAGGAAATCAATCTCTTTGACTCCAATTCTGAACATGCCCTGTTGTTGATGACGAACCGCCTTCGATTTTGGATACGCCAGTTGTCTGGACGTTGCTTCTTCTTCCCAACGAGTTTGTCCCTGGCTTTGGAGATGCCAATTACTCGGACCTCGCTTCTCCTTTCAACGCGACTGCCTTTCCATTGAAAATGTGAATCCTATGCCATTAACTTACGTCTTGAGGACAATTTTAGGACTCTAAATGGTGGGATCCTGTGTTGTTAACTTACGTCTTGATAACAGTCGTGAGATGCCCGGATGTGGAGACACCAATTACTCGGACCTTGCTTCTCCTTCTGACGCGATGGCCTTTTCGCCAGAAAAGTGAATCCTATGCCATTAACTTACGTCTTGATGACAATTATGGGACTCCAAATGGTGGGATCCTGTGTTGTTAACTTATGTCTTGACAACAGTCGTGGGATACCCAGTTGTAAATCCTGTGCCATTAGCTTACACCTTGATGACAGTCGTGGGATAACTGATTGCAAATCCTGTGCCATTAGCTTACACCTTGATGATAGTCGTGGATTCAGAGTTTGCTGATGCAGATTCTTGTTGCTCACCCATGATCTTGGATGCGCGGTGAGGATAAATTCTTACTGAGAAACAACTTTGCTTGTTCCAATTCTGAAAATATCCATTTGTTGACGACTCAATGTTCCATCTTGAACCGGGTTCAGATTCGACCTCTTGCTCTAAAGCAGGGCTTTTTTTCTGACCTTTCTGTTAAAAGCAGGGCTTTTCTGGAATTTCTTAAGAAAACATGGTTTTCTGAAACTTTCATGGAGATCTCTCGTACGAGGGAATGATGTCTCGTACGAGACTTTTCTGTTTTTGCGCAGAACAGAGGCATTTCAGGCGCTGGAAGTGATTTTCAAATCACTTTTCCTATTCCCTTCTCGGGAGGTACAATACTCATCTTCTTCTGTATTCCTCCTTTATTTCAGCCCCAGCTTATTTTGATAGCATTCTTCATTTGAGCTATCGTGTATTGACCTCTTTTATGTTTCTCCCATTTTGTAGGCTTGGGATATGCCATGTTTGGTCTCTTTACTTTCAATCTTCGAGACAATACTGTTTTGTTCCCTAATACTCTAAGGTGGCACCGGGATAACAGGGGTACCCGTGATGAGGTGGCCGAGGGGGCTGACATGACGGTAGAGCGCATGAGGCTATATTTTGACAGGCGGGAGGCCGTCCCAGAGTCCGCTGTTGCCTTTTTCCCATGGCAGAGCTTGGGCATTGACCATGTTTATGGGTTTGCCGGTATGAGGTTGTTGATGATTGGCCTTGGAGGTGGATGCTTCTATTTAGGAGAGAGAGTCTCTCGCCAGCAGGGTGGTGGCAGACTCAACGTCATCATCCCTTTGGATCCACCGACCCATATACTTACTTCTTACCCCATTGCGGAGGAAGAGAGAGGGGACCTCATTATTGGTCAGGATGCCTTTGACCTTATGTCCTTGGAGGCTGATTACCAGGACTTCCTTGCTCGTCTCATGCCCCGACTGATTATAGAGGGTGATCAGGCTCAGGCCCAGGGAGTTGTCCACGTCCCTTTTCGTCCACAGCTTGGACCAGCTTCTTTTACCTATAGCGTAGCTGAGGGAGTAGAGAGTACCGAGGATCTTCCCGCACAGTATGATATGCCGGAGGAACTTGTACCTCTTACCGACACGACTATAGTATGATTTTTATGACCCTCCTTCTGTCATTTCCATCATTTTACCAATTCATATCTCTGTTTATCATTTATCTGAGGATTTTGATACCTTCATTTGTTTCTTCTCAACAGGTGCCCATTGCTGAGTATAGAGAGGTCGCGGGATGGCTTGCCTAGTTTATGGCCTATTCCAAGAGGATAAAGAGAGAGACAGCAGGGCTGCTTGGACGGTTGGCTAGCAGACAGCAGAGCTAACTTCTTGCGGGAAGAGGCCTCAGACTGACGGATAACAGTGCGGTGCTGGCGACACGTCTTAGATGGGATTCCCCATTCTCTCCCCCTTTTTTTTGTTGATGATGTACTTATTGCCTCGGTGTAGGCGAAGACAATCTTTCTTTTCTTCGGTTTGTACCTATGCAACAATTATTTCCTGACTGCGTAAATGTATTGACTCACATCCGGTTGGTCAACCGAGGGATAATTTTATGAGGTGGATTCGCGTTGGGCCATTTGTATGTGGTGAATGAGCTGTTTTGGATGGATTTCAGGGGTGATTGAGACATGTTTTGACTTGTCGAGCAACCTGAAATTTGAACAGAGTCTCTGTTGTTCTGACTTGGGAGATGCCTCGTACGAGACATCGATGTCTCGTATGAGCCATCCTTTCAATCTGCGGTTGTTTCTCCTTTTTCCTCAAGGATTTGGTGTCTAAACTTATATATAAACACCTCTAGTCCGTCCTAGAATACCATGCAGCCTTGAATCAGTTCTGGGAACCTTTCTTTTGGAGTAGAATTCTCAACCTTTTGCTCTCATTGGCCCCAAGCAAGTCCGTCCCTTCATCAATAATCATTGACGAGTTCTCCTTGGACTTAGAGTTAGTGGAACGCTACAAGAATGATTCAGCAGCGTTCTTTCGCTCGTTTAATAAACCTCGCCAAGAGATATTCATGGAGATGTTCGGTTTCAAGATAATTTTCACCTTGAAGAACCTAAAGCCGGAATGGGACCTCTTAAAGGGAGTTGCACGCTTCTTGGATCCATTAACTCACCTCTTCAACTTTTCACTTAGTGAGATGGTCCCTACTGTAGAGGAGATGGCGGCTATCTTGGATATGCCTTTGACTGGGGTGTTTGTGGTTCCTAATTGCGATAAGGTACCAGCGGAGTCTCTTAGGGACTTATTGAGCATTGGCCTTCCTGAGGCTCAGAAAGAAGATCCAGAGTTAGTGAAAATAATGGGTAAAATGAAAGAGAAGAACTTCGAGGATTTTTCTATTAGCTCGAATGGAGTGTTAAACTTTCATGGACGTTTGTGTGTGCCTGATGTTGACGGTATAAAGAGGCAAGTTTTGGATGAGGGTCATAAATCGAGATATACTATTCATCCCGGTAGTACGAAGATGTACCAAAATCTGAAGCAACATTTCTGGTGGAACAACATGAAGAGGGAAATAGCTGAGTATGTATCGAAGTGTTTAACTTGTCAGCAAGTCAAAGCTGAGTATCAGAGACCCGCAGGACTACTTCAGCCATTAGAGATTCTGGAGTGGAAATGGGAACATGTGACTATGGATTTTGTTACGGGACTACCTCGTACCCGTAGGAAGTATGACAGTGTTTGGGTAATCGTGGATGGACTGACCAAGTCTGCTCATTTCTTACCGAATGATATTAGATACTCGATGGAAAATCTTGCGACCCTTTATATTAATGAGATTGTGAAATTACATGGGGTTCCAGTTAGCATTGTATCAGATCGTGATCCGCGGTTTACTTCTAGATTCTAGAAAGCGTTACAGGCAGCCTTGGGTACAGATTTGAGATTCAGTACAGCTTTTCACCCTCAGACTGACGGTCAATCCGAGAGGACTATTCAGATTTTAGAAGATATGTTACGAGCTTATTCGGTAGACTTTTCTGATTCTTGGGATATGCATTTACCTTTAGTGGAATTTTCCTATAATAACAGTTATCAGGCTAGCATCAAGATGGCTCCTTATGAGGCTTTGTATGGGAGAAAGTGTAGATCACCTATCTGTTGGGACGAGATCAGGGAAGCGAAGATATGGGGTATTGATTTGATTCAGGATTTAGTTGAGAAAGTCAGAGTTATTCGAGATCGATTGAAGACAGCCTAGAGTCGACAAAAGAGCTATGCTGATCACCGAAGACGGGATCTTAATTTTTAGACCGGGTACTTTGTATTCTTGAAGGTATCTCCGAAGGTGGGTATTCGAAGGTTTGGGAAGAGGGGTAAATTGGCTCCGAGGTTTATAGGACCGTTTGAGATTTTGGGAAAAGTGGGACTTCTTACTTATCGACTTGCGTTACCATCTTCTCTAGACCGGTTTCATAACGTCTTCCATGTTGCTATGCTTCGGAAGTATTTGCACGATTCATCTCATGTGTTACTGAGGGTACCTGAGGATATAGAGCCTGACATGTCATACGAGGAACGACGGTCAGATTCTGATACCAAAGTTCAAAAGTTAAGGAATAAGAGCATAGCGTTTATTAGAGTGCTATGGAGGAATCACAATGTCGAAGAATCAACGTGGGAGCTTCGAGAAAAGATAGAGAGGAAGTATCCGTGGCTATTTAATTCGGGTAAGTATTTCTAAAATTCGGGACGGAATTTCTTTTAAGGGGAAGTGAATGTCGCGACCCCGAAACCCGTCTCTATTTCTTGGTAGTAAATATTTATTTAATTATTTATTATTTAATTAATTATTTATGTGGTGTATTTTGTGTTTCATATATATTTCATGCTTATAATTATTTGGCTTGATTTTGTGCTAAGTGTGAAATTAGGGGATTTACTTGAAACAGGGTTTATAAGGGTTTATGTGTTCAAGGTCGAGGTAGAGGGGGTATTTGTGAAACTATTTTTAAAATATCCTACTTACTCCCTCCCTACTCCCCCTCCCTCCCTCTCTCTCCTGCACAACACACACACACTCAATCATCTCTCTCTCCTCCATTGTTGCAAAGAAAGGTAAGAAAGCTCCATCCCATTTCTTTTCTTTTGGTCATCTTTTATTCATCATTTCTTATTACTCCTTTTATATAAAATGTTTAGATCGTCGCTAGGGTCGTTTATAGCCAAGAAAATCCCAATTCCGTCACCTTTCATAAAATTTCAAGTAAGTTACTTTCCCCCTTTTTATGCTAAAATGTTCATATTAAGCTTATATGATGCTATGTTTGCTATATATTGCTTCTTGGTTTGATTTGGAGTGGATTGACATTTTATTCATTTTTGTGAGAATTTGATGTTTGAATCATTCTTTGATTTGGGTTGTTTAGATGTGATTATATGAGTCCTTTTAGGCTTATAAGTTGTTTTAGTACCTTAGTATACTAGTTAGAAGTGTTAGATTTTGGTTGAGTTGTGGAATGGAAAGAATGGGTAAGCACCCAGGTCATTTCTGTCGATTTCCGGTAGAACAGGGGTTGTGGGCGACCGCCCACTATTAAGTTGGGCGACCGCCCAGGTCATCAGTTGTTTTGGTGTTAGACAATGGTTTTGGGCGACCGCCCATGGCTGGGTTGGGCGACCGCCCAGGAGGTCAGTTGGATGATGTTGACCACAGAGGTTTGGGCGACCGCCTAGAGTGGATTTGGGCGACCGCCCATGAACTGAACTGAATGGTTATTCTAGTTGTTTTTCGAAGTCAGCTTGGTCTAGGCTCGGGGTATGTAACGACCCGAAAACCCGCCTCTATTTTCTTAAAAATAAATTTTAATTATTTATTTATTGCTTATTTATTTAGTTAAATTATTTATTTATTTATTTAAATAATTATGTGTGCATTTTATGTTTCATGATATTTTCGTGCCTAGCATTTAATTTGTTAATTGTGCTAGTGTAGAGTGTTGGGTCTTAGTTGTTGAGGAGAGTTATAAGGGTTAATGGTAAGTAGTGGTAGGGGCCTAAGTGTAACATTTGGAATAATTTAATTACTCCCTCACCTCCTTCCCCTCCCCTCATCTTTCTCACTCCCAGCTCTCTCTTTCTCTCTCTCTCCTCCATTGAAGGTAAGAAAGCTCTCCCCTTCTCTCTTCTTTTTAGTCATCTTCCTTTCTTCTTTTCTCATTTCTCATTTTATGAAAAATGTTTAGATCGTCGATAGGATCGTGTAGAGCAAAGAAATTTCGAATTCCGTCAACTTTGATAAAATCCGGGTAAGTTGCCTTTCCCCCATTTATGCTAAAAATGTCCATCTTTAACTCCATTGATGCTCTAATTGTTATATATGGCTTCTTTGGTTGATTTAAAATTTATTTGTAATTTACCCATTTTTGTGAGAATTGGGTGTTTGAATCATCTCTTGGTTTAGGTTGTCTAATAGATGTTATATGAGTCATTTTAGACTTATAAGTTGTTCTAGTACCTTGTTATACTTGTTGGATGTGTTAGATTTTGGTTTGGTTTTAGTTTGGGTTGATTTTTGGAAGAAACCCAAAATTTTGGCCGGATTTCATCCCTCCGGGCAAGGAGGCGCGCGCGCCATGTTTTGGGAGGCGTGTGCACCCTTTTATGCTTCAAAAACGCAACCTTCTGATCAAGGGAGGCGCGCGCACCCCTTTTAAGGGAGGCGTGCGCACCCCTCTTTTTCCAGTTTGTCTGTTTTTCGCTCAATCTTCCGGAAGCCATAACTTCTTCGTCCGGACTCCGTTTTGGACGTGTAAACTATCGTTGGAAAGCTCTTTTCGAGTAATATGAAATGGTTCTATTGGAAGCATGGTTAAAGATAATAATGGTTGTCTTTTCATTGAGGTTTAAGATCAAGGTGTAGTCTCGGTCTTGGTTCCGTAGTACTATTCTAGTTGACTTAGTTGGGCACCGTGGAACACTTTAGTAATTGAAATTGGTTCCTTTGTGAACAATGGTGTTATGTAATTTGATCAAGTATTGTTTGGGAATGTTTGGGCATCTTATGATGTGTTCGTGATTGTTCCAATCGAATTGATTTTGGATAAGACTTGGTCTAGGGTTTAGGCAGTATCCTATAGTACCTAGAGGGTTGTTATTGAACACTAAAGTGTAGGGTTTGGTCCGGTTGTGATCATGTACTAATAGGTGTAACCTTTTGGGTTCGTTCGAGTGTTAAGAATTGGTTCGTTGATGAACGGAGGTAAGACGCGAATTGGTGATTGGGTACCTACGGTGTTAACTAGCTTTAAGGTGTATTTATTCGGAATTCCTATTTGGAATTCTAGGTGTAAAGAGATAGTTGAGTTCATAGCCCTAGTACATCTTTATGAGTAAACGTTTAGGATAATTTTGGGTTATAGTCGTTGTACTATTTGTGAGCGACCGTTTGGGTTGTGTTCCTTATGAGTAACTTATGGGTATCATCTTTGGAATGTATCTAGTATGGTTCCTTATTATGGAATTATCGTGTTTTAATAATCATTGTTGTTGGGCTCCTTATGAGCAGTTCCGTTTATCGTTGTTGTGCTCTTTATGAGAAATTCCGTTTATCGTTGTTGTGCTCTTCATGAGAAACTCTTGTTATCGTTGTTGTTAAACTCTTCATGAGTAACCGTTGCATCTTTATGGTGATTATTTGGTATGGTTCCCTACTTCGGAATCAAGAGTTGTTTATTTAAGCGATTATTTATTACTTAGCATTTGTTAGAAAGTCCAGCTGGCATTTGTGTGTTTGGGGCGATGCGAAAGATTATAATGGCAATGAGCTGAGTCCATTATAATTCTTGACCATTGTTTTGCCCCCTTATTACCCTCCTCCAGATTGGCCTTGGATGTGAGATGAGCTAGCCCCTTTCTGAGCATTATAGCTATTGGTTTTGGGCTTTGACTGTGTGTCATCGTCCCCTTGTTGTTATTGGTTCCGGTACCGGGGTTTTCTCTTCAGCTATTATGCTACTATGAAGATGGGTTGATTGGTTTCCTTCAGCTCTTATGCTGCTACGTTGATTGGATGTCTTCAGCTGTTTATGCTAACACGAAGATTGGTTGATTGGAATTGGTTCAAGCTGCGCAGCAATTGTTATATCCTTTGGTTTAAACCTTGGCTCAGTATCCTTTGTAACGTGTTTATTTCAGTCTTATGTGCTGCATGATGAGTTATTCGTTATTTCCAACTGGTATGGGACAGTTGGCGATAGGGAGCTTTCTCATTTGTTGTTATATGATTTACTTGCTCAGTTATATAATTGATTTGCATGATATTATGCCATGTAGATGCATTTAGTAACTTACTGAGATTTTATCTCACCCCGTTTCTTGTTTCAAATTGTTTTTCCTTAACCCCTCCCCCAGGAAAGCAAGTGGTATCGTTTGAGGTCCGTTGTATCGGGAGTCTTCTGAGCAGGTTGATCACCTTTGGGGTAGTTGCTCTTCAGAGCCTCTTTGTATATGGTTGAAAGGTCGTGGTCGTCCAGGGTTATATATATACTGTTGTCCTTTGGAAATTTATATTATTAACAGTTGTTCTTGCTTCCGCGTTTGTTTCTAGTCTCCGAGTTATAATCTCGTTGAGGTATTGTTTGTTGGTATTGGTTTATAGTAGAACTCACGTGCCCGGTTTGGTATTTAGCATTTTGGAGATGTATATTTTGTAAATTTTATATTTATGGATTTTTGAGATTTCCGGGGCGTGACAGGGTACCATTCTAGTTAACTTAATTTAATATCGTGGAACACTCTAGTGCTTGAGATTGGGTCCTTTGTGAACAAATGTGTTATGGAATTTAACTAAGTATTGTTTGAGAATGTTGGAACAACTTTATAATGTGATGTTGGATTGATTTATCTTTATGATGATTATTTGGCATGGTTCCCTACTTTGGAATCATTAATTGTTTATTTAAGCTAGTATTTATTACTTGGCATTTATTTAAAAGTCCAGCTGGTACTTGTGTTTTCTTTAGGCAATGGATAATATTATAATGGCACACGAGCCAAGTCCAGTATAGTATCATCCATTGGTTCCTCTTTTCCCCTTCCAGATTGGCCTTGGTTGGGATGAGCTAGCTCCCTTTGGTGAGTATTCTAGCTAGTTGTTTGGGTTATGAATTTGTGTCATATTCCCCTTGTTACTTTATCGTTGTTACATGGTTCCGGTACCGGGGTTGTTTATCTTCAGCTGTTTATGCTACTACGAAGATTGGTTGATTGGTTGATTTGGTTGAAGCTGCGCAGCGATTGTTCTATCCGTTTAGGAAACCTTGGCCAATATCCTTTGTTACTTGTTTATTCCCGCTGCTATCTGTTAACTGCTAGTTGCTACGTGCTATGTGAGTTTTATGATTGTCTATTGCATCATAGCATGTCATGTAGTTGCATAAGTGGCTTATTGAGATTTATCTCACCCCCTTTCTTTTTATCTTGGTTTTTCCTTAACCCCCCCCCCGGAGGAAAGTAATAAGACTCGCTGATCATGAGGAGGACGTCGAGAGTGATCGTGGCTTTGGGCAGGTTGTTGTTCGGTTTGCATTACTTAAATGTATAACCTTTGGGATAGTATTACCAAACTATGACGTCATTAAGAAGTTGTAATATTTTGTATTTTGGTGTAAGCTTGTGGAGCTTATACTAGTGGTTTAGTAATGTTGTTAAGATTTGGATTTCTAAAACTGTGTATTATCATCTTTTGGTATCAAAGGGAATTTTTTTTATCTTGAGTATTTTGGTGTTTTATTGTTTTAAGTCGACGTCCAGCTCACGAGCTCCCAGTCCGCGGGGTCGGGGTCGCGACAGCTTCACTTTTATGTTTCATTAGGTAAACATACCCAAATCTACTATAATCATCAGTGAAGGTTATGAAGTATTGAAATCCTCCCCTAGCATTGCTACTTAAAGGTCCGCATACATCGGAATGTATCAACCCCAATAAATCACTTGCCCTTTCACCTAGCTTGGTAAAAGGTGTCTTAGTCATTTTTCCAAGAAGACACGACTCACAAGTGTCATATGACCCAAGGTCACATGAACCCAAGAGACCATCCCCATGGAGTTTTGAGATACGCTTCTCATTAATATGACTAAGACGGCAATGCTATAAGTAAGAATGATTTACATCATTAGGTTTAGATTTCTTATTTATATGATAGACATTCTCATTATTTTTATTCTTTACATTCAAGACATAAATGCCATTAAATGAATTAGCAATACCATAAAGCACATCATTTAAATAAATAGAAAATTTCTTATTCTCAATAAGAAACTTAAATCCTTCATTATCCAAACAAGAAATTGAAATAATATTTCTACTTAAATCCAGTACATAATAGAAATTGTTCAAAACAAGTATTTAACCGGAAGTTAAAGTGACTTCATAAGTCCCTACGGCTAATGCAGCAACTCTTGCTCCATTCCCCACGCGTAGGTCTACTTCACCCTCTTTAAGCTCTCCTATTCTTTAGTCCCTGCACATTCAAACAAATGTGAGAACCACATCCGGTATCCAATACCCAAGAATCAGTGGTAGAAAGGAGAATATCTATCATATAGATACCTGAATTCGACGCAGCCTTGCTGCTATTCTTCTTCTTTTGCTCTTCCAAGAAAGCCTTCCAATTACGTTTCCAATGACGAATTTCTTGACAATGGAAACAAATTGCATCCTTTTGTGTATCGGGTTTTGCCTCAGACGCTTTGGCAACCCTTGCCTTGCTTATCTTGGGTTTGACAACTTTTGCCTTACCTTTCCTTTGGCACTAGCCTTCTTCCCATCATGAACCAAGAGCACAAGAGAACCTTTCTCCACAATCTTCATCTCCGCAGTTTTAAGCATCCCATACAACTCAGAGAGATTCTTATCCATTCCATGCATGTTATAATTCATCACAAACTAATTATAACTTTTAGGCAATTAATTAAAAATGAGATCCGTGGCTAACTCTAATGGGATTGGATAGCCAAGTTTCTCAAGATGCTCTACATAGCCTTTCATTTTAAGCATGTGAGGACTCACTTGTTGCCCTTCATTCATTTTGCAAGAAGTGAATGCAACAATGGTCTTGTATCTCTCTTGCCTAGCTTGCTCTTGAAACATGGCTCTTAACTCCACGCCTATCTCGTAGGCTTCCAAATGTTCCAAACTTTGTTGGAGTTTTGAGCACATAGTAGCAAGCATGAGACAACTTACATCTCTAGAATCATTACGATGTTTCTTGTAACTGTCTCTTTCTGCCCTAGGGGCAGTAGGTTCTGGTTCAGCAGGAAGAGGCCCATCGAGAATGTACAACTTATCTTCTTCCCTAAGAACAATTCTTAGGCTACGGATCCAATCCATAAAGTTCGTACCATTCTCTTGGAGCTTATCATTCTCAAGGATCGATCGCAATGAAATTGATTGAGTGTTGTTAGTCATTATCTACAATTTTGCAAAATTTCCAAAATTTAATAAGTACCAATTTTCATTAAAGAAATAAACAATGTATTTTTCCAAAAATACTCCCACTAAATTATACAACCTTCTTTATACATCCAATGTATAGTATAATTTAAATGGGTTAAGATCCCGCTTTAATTTAATTTTAAGTACGCTTTGGCGGACCGCTCAAAATCAAATTAATTAGGTAGACAACTCTTGTCAATCATATCTCATATGACTCTCAGTTCTTTTCATGAGATTCTTTAAGAAATCCAATTTCAAAAAGCATGTTAAATCTCATCTTTGCCTTAAGCCCAAAACTGTTTTGACGCTTAATTAAATCCAACCATTTTAAACGCATAGGAAACTCTTATTCACTCATCTTTCTCATACATGAATAAAATCAATGCACCTCGCTTTGGCGAGCCCACACAAAATTACCCATGTATAAACAAGTGTTTTAATCATGGCATGGCAGAAGGACTTAAAACTTTATTTGAAGGTTCATCACATATAGCATACAACACATTTATGAGCACATAATATAAACATGTTACGCATCAGGTTTAACCACTAAATTAATCTCCATTAATTTAAGCATAATATTTATGTGTCATTAGTTTCTCTATAATTATGAGGATGCGACTATTTGAACTTTGGTTATCATCTCCAAATCAAGACAACAAGAAGTGCGGCCGAAACTAAGCCATAAGGCATCCACAATTCCGCACTAATTCAAGAAACCAAGAAAGTAGTCCATGTGGCCGAAACTAAGCAATAGATGGTCTCGATGAACGTAGGTCAATTGCATCCAAAATTCCACATGGATCTCCAATCATTGAATCAAGAACTTTGTTTCTCAATTTTAGCAATTATGAACTCTTCATAATTCTAACTTCGTTTTATCTTTGAAACCTTGATTGCGGTCAAGTTTGGGAAACACAATCTCGATGAACGTAGATTAGCCATCCAAGCCTTGAACCAATCTTAGAATCACAAGATCAAAATAAATAGGAAAATCAAACCCCAAGATCCACACCCAAACCAACTGCCCAAAACCCACTCCAGACCAGCAGGTCTAGCATGGTCTTGTCACTGGTCCGGTCGGACCCCATCAAAATTCCAGATTCTGACTCTGACCAAAAATCAAAATCCAGAATCCTGACAAATGTGCGGCTGCCCAAGAAAAACTGTGCGGTCACCCAAACTTGTGCGGCCGCCCAAGATTTTCTGTGCGGTCGCACAGTAGCGTCAGACAGAATTTTTAAAGTTCGAAAATTTGTCTCAAAATTGTTTTTCCCCGATTATCAAAACTTTGATCCAATCAAAATTTATAGTCAAACAATTCAGAATCCATCATAATTTTTAGTGCGATTGAATAGTGCGATTAAAGTTGTAAAACAATAAACCACATAAACAACATATAATCCAATATTCATATCATGCTAGGCACATAAACAATTTATATACACACAACATGATCTAGGTATTGAAATAATAACCATGAACGGGGCTCTGATACCACTGTTGGGTTTCCAAGTAACATGCGCAGCGGAAAATAGCATTTAAAATTTTATAAAACCCAAAGCCCATAGATCCATTCATATGATTAAATCAAATACTTGCAATATGAATACTAGAAAAACTAACCCTTGATGACTATGAATTTGGTCTTTGATCTTGGTGGAGAAATTGAAGCTTTAATCACGAACAAGTAAGAACACGAACTTTGAAAATGATGAGCTTTACCCTCTAGCGGTATCCACACCTTGAACGAATATCAAGAACACTTGATCTTGGTTGCTAGACCAAAATTGTGAAACACGTTTTCACAATTAATATGAACTATACGGAATATTATTTTGTGTATTATTTTGTTCTTCAATCTAGGATGTCTTAGAACAAAATAAAACTCTCTCAAACTCTTTGGAGGCTTACACAAAAGATAGGGTTTAGTTCTGGCCGAATTTGGTTGTTTATATACAAGTTAGACCTATTCAAAATAGGAAACTTGTGTCTAAACCCGTCCAAAATCCTTTTCCTAATTCAATCAGGAAATCTATCCCGACTTACTGTGTGGCCGCCCAAAACCAGGTGTGCGGTCGCCCAAACATGTGCGGCCGCCCAGCCTGGTTTGTGCGGTCGCACACCATCTCCAGACAACCTTAATTTCCAATATAGTCCTTTTAAGATTCGTTCTATTGTGTGTGACCCTCTAGGATTATACTAAGTTGGCAATGGGTTCAAACATGAAACCATAAGATATGATTAGGTTCTAGCAAACCGTCATACCTACCCAAATAGTATAACTAGAAACAAGTTCGCATGCCTTTAGAATATGTCACAATCCCTTTGTCCACGATGTTATTGAACACAAGTCATGGTCAAACGGTCAACTTGTTTTTGTTCAATACTTTCTCGATTCCAAATATGTTGATAATCCAAATGACATTGATCTAATCAATTCATTTGAGTCCGGCCGAACATTTTCATCAACATTATTCCTATGAGAGGCCCAAGCTTGACATCTCTCCGAAGAGGGACAAATCCATTTAGCTTATTATTCTTCCCTACGTGAATCCGATTATGCCAATCATACCCTTTATAACTACCGGGTTAAGGTAGCGTTTGAATATGTCAAACATAATGTTCATCAAGTGGAAGACTATAATAACTTCATGTCTAAGGATTCAAATGACATAACTAATATGAGATATATGAACGACATAGACCATGACATAAATCTCATACAGCGAGTCATGTCCAGTACCTTGTTCCAAACAAGTACCCATAAATCTAACATGATCATTTAGCCTTTCTACTAGTGGTTAACAAGTACTAGGGACGAAGATTATTATAAGTAAACATGAACAACAATAATAATCAAAACATCTCTTTATTGATATGAAATAAATGATAACAATTACAACATTTATTAAACGTGCCTAGGGCACCTACACCAACAAGTTGATCTCCACAGAGGTATTTTTGGACTCTAGGATCGGCCATTAGGTTTTCCCGGATTGCATGAGTGTTTGCCAAGAAAATGGGTTAAGTTCAAAAAGGAAACTGACCAAAAACCCGACTGTCGAGGGGGATACCTCGTACGAGACATCAATGTCTCGTACGAGGCATTTAAGTGCTGGAATAACTTATTTGCCCTCTGCGATAGTTTTAATGTTCAATTTGGCCCCTAACTAATGGAGTCAGTCAGAAACTTAATAAAACATGTCCAACTTAACATGTTTTGACCCAAATCAAAGGCGAGACACAGAAGTAGTGTGATTATAAATGAATGTCCAAAATGGGGTGTCTACAGTACGGATTTGAGTAGAAACATTATTTCAACTTCTTATTTGGATAATGAAGGTTTTAAATTTCTTATTGAGAATAAGAGATTTTGTATATTAAATGATGTGCTTTATGGTATTTCAAATTCATTTAATGACCTTTATATCCTAACAACTTAGCAAAAGTATTAGGGCACTTCGATTGGATCGAGGTGGAGAACACTTAATTCAAGAATTTGATGATCATCTAAAGAATTGTGGAATAGTTTCACAATTGACTCCACCTGGAACAATGCGATGATGTGTCCGAGAGGAGGAATCAGACTTTGTTGGACATGGTTCAATCAATGATGATTCAAGTTGATCTTCTGATATTCTTTTTGGGGTTTTGCACTAGAAACTGCCGCTTTCACACTAAATCATGTTCCAAGCAAATCGGTTCAAAAGACTCCATATGAGATATGGAGCGAAAAGAAAACCTTGTTTGTCTTTCATGAAGATTTGGGGTTGCGAAGTTTTTGTCAAAAGACTTGTCTCCAACAAACTTGCACACAAATCTGATAAATGTATTTTCGTGGGATATCCTAAGGAAACTAAAGGATATTACTTTTACAACCGAACGGACAACAAAGTGTTTGTTGCCCGAACTGGTGTCTTTCTAGAGAAAGAGTTTCACTCCAAAGAAATTAGTGGGAGTAAAGTAAATCTCGAAGAGGTTCGAGTCCCAGAAAATGACATTGAACCGATAGTGGAACAAGAACATGTACCACAAGGAGTTGTGGAACCTGTTCAAGATACACAAGTAACTCGCAGACTTAGTAGGTTACGATCCTAGCCCGAGAGATATGGGTCTCTCATAACGAATATAATGAGGTGGAAATCATTGAGAATGATGAACCGACCACCTACCAAGAGGCGATGTCATCTCCTAATTCGGATAAGTGGCTTGGAGCCATGGAATCCAAATTGCAATCCATGAATGATAATCAAGTTTGGAACTTGATTTATGCACCCGAAGTTGTAAAAAACCATAGGATGCAAATGGGTTTTCAAGAAGAAGACTGACATGGATGGGTAGATGCAAGTTGGAATCTCCGTTTTAATAAATCAGTCAAAGAGCTTGGCTTCATCAAGAACGAAGATGAACCTTGTGTATACAAAAAGATTAGTGGGAGCATAGTGCTATTTTATTTTATATGTGGATGACATATTTCTCTTTGGAAATGACATTCCTACACTTCAGTCTGTAAGACTTGGTTGGGAAAGTGTTTCGCAATGAAAGATATGGGTGAAGCCACATATGTCCTTGGCATTAAGATCTACGAGAGATATCAAGGAAGCTAATTGGTTTAAGCCAAAGTACTTACATTGACAAGGACCTTAGAAGATTTTGTATGGAAATCTCAAAGAGAGGACAGTTGCCAGTGTTACATGGAGTTTCTCTAAGCAAAACTCAATGTCCTAAGACAGAGGATGAGCGTGAGAAAATGAGTGAGATTCCATATGGTTCGGCAATTGGATCCATCATGTATACCATGATATGTACTAGGACGGATGTATCTTATGCTTTGAGCATGACGAATAGATATCAATCTGACCCCGGTGAGAATCACTGGATAGCTGTAAAAGTAATTCTTAAGTACTTGAGAAGGACTAAAGATTCGTTTTTATCTATAGAGGAATGGAAGATTATCTCGTTGTAAATGGTTACACCGATGCAAGCTTAGAAACCGAGAAAGATGATAAAAGATCGCAGTCGAATTTTGTGTTTATGTTGAATGGTAGAGCTGTAAGTTGGAATAGTTCCAAGCAGAGTACAGTCACTGATTCTACAACTGAAACTATGTATATTGCTGCATTGGATGCTGCAAAGGAAGCTGTTTGGATTAAGAATTTCATTGGTGAACATGAGGTGGTTTCAGTATTGCTAATTGAATATACCTTTATTGCGATAATATTGGTGCTATTGCTTAAGCAAAGGAACTATGGGCACATCCTTAATCCAAACACATAATTAGGCGTTTTCATATCGTTCGAGAAATCATTGATAGGGGAAACGTAAATATATGCAGAGTACCTAGTGATGATAACATAGCGGACCCTCTAACAAAAGGACTTCCATGAGCTAAACATGATGGTCATGTTAGGTCCATGGGTATTAGATACCTGGGAGATTGGACCTAGGGCAAGTGGGAGATTGTTAGTGTTGGTGCCCTAGGCACGTTTGTTAAACGTTGTACATGTTATCATTTTATTCATATTGATAAAGAGATATTTGATTATTATTGTTGTTCCTGTTTACTTATAATAATCTCCGTCCCTAGTACTTATAAAGAACTAGTATAAAGGCTAAATGATCATGGGATGATCATGTTAGATTTATGGGTACTTGTTTGGAACAAGGTACTGGACATGACCCGCTGTATGAGAATTATGTCATGGTCTATGTCGTACATATATCTCATATTAGTTATGTCATTTGAATCTTTAGATATGAAGTTATTATATTCTTCCACTTGATGAACATTATGTTTGACATATTCAAACGCTACCTTTAACCAGGAAGTTATAAAAGGTTATGATTGGCATAATTGGATTCACGTAGGGAAGAATAATAAGCTGAGTTGGATTTGTCCCTCTTCGGAGAGATGTCAAGATTAGGCCCCTTGTAGAATGATGTTGATGAAATGTTCGGCCGAACTCAAGTAAATTGATTGGATCAATGTCATTTGGATTATCAACATATTCGGGATCGAGAATGTATTGAACAAATACAAGTTGACTTGTTGACCATGACTTGTGTTAATGACATTGTGGACAAAGGGATTGTGACATAATCTATAAAGGAATGCGAACTTGTATATAGTTACACTATTTGGGTAGGTATGACAGTTTGCTAGAACCTAATCATATCTTATGGGTTTATGATAACCCATTGCCATCTTAGTGTAATCCTATAGGGTGACACACAAATAGAACGAATCTTAAAAGGACTTAATTGGAATTTTGGGTCGAAGGACCTTTGGAGGATTTTGGGAATTAAGAGGAGAAAACAAGGAATATGGGAAAAGAGGAGGTCCGGGCGGACCTACATAAGGAACTGGTCCGACCTTATGTAGGATCCGTCCGGACCAGTGTTTTGACCCGGGCGGACCTAGGGCTTTGGCCTGGGACTTTCTTTATTCCGTTTTCTTGTGGGTTTAATCACTTGTTACCTATTTGGAATAGGTGTAGCAAGTATATAAACACCCTTTAGTTGCCCTAACCAGTCCTAATTATTGTGATAACATTCTGAGTGCATCCAAAGAGTTTGAGAGGATTTTTTTTGTTCTAAGAGATCCCTAGATTGAAGAACAAGAACATCATCACATAAATTCCATATAGTTCTTATAATTATGAAAGCGTGTTTCACAATTCGGTCTAGCAACCAAGATCAAGTGTTTCTTGATATTCGTTCGAAGGTGTGGATACCGATAGAGGGTGAAACTTATCATCTCCAAAGTTCGTGTTCTTGCTCTGTTCGTGATCAAGTTTCAAGTCTCCACCAAGATTCAAGGTTGCAAAATCAAAGGCATCAAGGGTTAGTATTCTAGTATCTATATTTTAAGTTGTTAGAGTCGCCACCTATGTTTTTAGAGGAACATAAGAAAAACCTAATATTTAGCCTATGTTTGATTACGAAAACAGAGATTCTTGTTATGAGTTCCAATCAAACTCCTCCTTTCGAGATGCCGATGGCCGAAGAAGCCGAGGTCGGGGTCGAGGCTATGGACCTAAAACAGCTTACTTATGAGTCCCATTCCCATATTTCCCACTTTGTGTCCGCGGGATTGGTAAGAATTCCTCATCTTCTCTTACAATTTTTCATTCTAGGGTTGTACCATTTTGTCTGTGATACTGCTGCAGTAACCCTTTTGATCATGGTTGCATGTTGTTGTCATTGTTGATTTGTTGTGAAGAGAATGTTTGGACACCCATTTGCATGTTTACACACTTGTTGCACATCATGATGTTGTCATGTTGAATTTCTTCATGTTGGGTTTGACCATTTTCTAGCCGTTATGCTGACGAAATTTCCTTTGTCTCTTGTTTCTTTTCAGAGATGGAACCGTTTGACCGAAATTCGGGGTGGGGCTCAGGCGCTTGTCTCCGTATGGAGGAAGTTGCCCGATAATGTGCGGGCTCGGGTTGCAGCAACATGCTTCGGCCCCTTCATTACCAGTTTGCCTTTGCTGAAGAATGATCCTGATGTGATTCAGGCTTTGAGGGAGAGGTAGTGGGATACCACTCACACCTTTCATTTGCCGATGGGAGAGGTGACCATGACACCTACCGACTTTACTGCCTTGACCGGCTTTCCTTTTGCTGGGGTGCCTGTCCCTTGTGGTGTGAGGGGGACTGCTCGGACACTTGCTGAGCTGCTGGCTCTGGTCGACCGTGAGTTCGTAGAGAGGAAATCCCGAGTGACTTGGGGGAAAATCTGAGCTTACTTTAGCGTCCTTGCGGCTGAGTCTTGGGGTGTTACCGCTGACAGGGTCGAGGCAGTGGCCTGGAGTTTTTTTTAGTTGGCTTTGTCTTACACCCTATTCTAGATACCCCGGGGAACCACGGCTTGGCTAGAGCGGTGAATTACCTAGGATGTCTAATTGATTTTAAGAGTCGCCACCCACGTTTTAGAGGAACGCGAGAAAACCTAAGAAAATAGCCTTTTTTATTGATTACGAAACCAAAGATTCTTGAGATGAGGGGTTCGGGGGTTAGGTAACGGAGTGGGAAGTACTTAAACACCCACTCCGCCCCGCTTACGCGGGTCTTGCTACTTTTTGTGTTCTAATACTAAAAAGAAAAGTCCTTCAATTATTAATGTAAGAAGTGCTAACAATTACAATGGAAAGAAAGAGGAAATTTACAAAGGAAAATAAAATAGAATTGTTTTATTTATTTAATGGTAAAATTACATGTCAAACTATTCAAACAATTATATTAAGAAAAGAATGGTAAATTAAAGTAAAGATTAAAATGTAGGGAGATAACCTTAACCAACTTTAATGTAGTAAAGTGGTCATTTGGTCATGTCCCAATTGATGGGGATTGCATACATTACTAAGACATGTAAAATGAGAGAAGAAGAATAAAGTACCTTAAGAAAGAGGACTTTAAGCTTGGACTTGAAAATGGTGTTGTTGTAGGGAAATTGTTGTAGAACAATTTGTGTAGAGTCTTGTTGTTAAGAACTCTTGTTGGGAGAATTTGTGTATATTGTAGTTTGTGAATCAAAGTTGAGGTCCAAAAAGAGAGTCCAAGAAATTGTGTATAGTTTTTGTAGAGAAGATGAAGTTGGTCCTTTCTTAAGGTAGAATGACGGGGGTTTTATAGGTAAAAAAGAGAGGGAAAGGTTGGAGGGAAAATGATCAATCCATGTGAGATGGAATTGACTAATAGAAAATAAGATAAATAAAATAATAAATGAAATAAATAAAAGAAAATCAAATAATAATAAAAATAAATATTTTTTTTTTAAGAAATGGCTAGAATAATGGGATTGGAGGTTATAAAACTAGGGGGGATGAATGTGGAGGTAAAAAGAGGCTCTTTTGTGATCGAGAAGAGATGTTGTAAATAAGAAAAGGGAGGGAAATAAGGTGCAATCCGTTACTGCCATAATGGGAGGCGCGCGAGTCCCGCTTTAGGGGCGAGACACGCGCGCAGCCCACAAACAGTGTCAGAAGCGCCCGCGGGTGGAAAAGACAGAAATGACTCTAAAGTTAATTCTGTTATGCAATTTAGTCCAAAACTAACGGAATCAGTTAGGAACTTAACCGAAGTAACATAAATTAACAAAAATAAGTTAAATAAAAATACTATGTATGCAATCGGGGTGAGAGGTCCAAGGCGGGGTGTCTACAGAGCCCCTCGGCGACGTGGATTGCAAAGCAAAATGCGTCGACGAAAGAAAGACAACCGCCGAGGATATCAACAAGAGAAAACAAAGACTCGATAAAACATGAATTTGAAATTTGCGAAGGATAGGGGTGCGCTCCCTGTGTGAGCGGATTTATTGATATAGAAGGATATGGTGGGATCCATTTTACTGAAGCGGGATCCGTTTGCTGAAGCGGGATCCGTTTGCTGAAGCGGGATCCGTTTGTTGATGCGGGATCCGTTTGCTGGAGGCGGGATCCATTTGCTAAGGTGAGATCCGTTTGCTGGTGTTTGCTAGAGGCGGGATCCGTTTGCTGATGGCGGGATCCGTTTGCTGATGGTGGGATCCGTTTGCTGATGCGGGATCCGTTTGCTGATGCGGGATCCGTTTGCTGGAGGCGGGATCCGTTTGCTAAGGCGGGATTCATTTGCTGACGCGGGATCTGTTTGCTGAAGCGGGATCTGTTTGCTGATGCGAGATCCGTTAGCTAGAGGTGGGATCCATTTGCTAAGGCGGGATCCGTTTGCTGATGGCGAGATCCGTTTGCTGTTACGGGATCCGTTTGCTGATGCGGGATCCGTTTGGTGATGCGGGATCCGTTTGCTGATGCGGGATCCGTTTGCTAATTTCGGGATCACCGTGGACCAAATTGGTGTCTAGAGCTGCAATTGCTATTGACTTTATCGTGGGGATGCGGGCATGATTGACTGTGGACCATTTTCTGTTGGGGATGAAGTGCCTTGAGTAACGGATGATGTTGACTTCGTGGTGGTACCTGTTATGTGTGTGCTTGGCAGGTATATGTGTTTGTGCAAGAAGATGCATGAAGTGTGAAATGAAGAGAGAAATAGTGCTCATGGTGCAATGTGATTTGAAAGCAGTTTGTATGAGAGAGAAGTAAAGTGATTCTGTGTGTGAAGTGATTTGAGGAAAGCCTCGAATGTATTCATACCTTCACTTACCATTGTCGCTTAATCGGAGATGGATTGCTGAAGGATGTTGATGCTTTTGATAAAGAATGTCCAATGTTTGGATGGAGAATGATGATGTTGGTGATGATGAATTGTTCTTGCCTTTGATGACGTTTTTGATGGAGTGTTGGTGGGACAGTATTCCGGATGATGGGTTGGTCATGCCAAAAGGCTGCCTACGTATCCCTTGGAAGGAATCGGACCAGCGTAGTTCAAGGATGATGGAGAATGCTGGAGGAGAAGCTAGGAGAAAAGCAAAGTAGAGCACATACGTTTGCACATAGAAGGAGAAACAGAAAAAGAAAAATATATATATATTTTTTTTTAAGATTAGAAGGGAAAGAATATGCATACATGTGAGAAAAAGACTTTTTTTTTTCTTAGTTCGTGGGTGAATCATTTTAACCATTGTGTGTTTGTAAAGCCAACCCAAGATCAAGTCGTGTTCAATCGAAGTCCGGATTGCCTTGTTGAATTATGTCGTTTTTGCCGTGGTGTCCAACGAAATTGATGTCGAGATGCCAAGGGGTTGCTGATTGTAAAGCCCCTCGAATGCTGAACTTTGAGTGGCTTATGAAGCCCCAAGATGAATCAACTCTTAGCCCATAAACTGTCTTTTGTTGTCGATGTGGGCAAGCCCCAAGAGAAGATCATTGTTATCAAGCTTTGAGAGATTGCTAAGCCCCCAAATTTCATGGGCTTATAAAGTTTGTAGATGGCGGGATGTGGAGACCTTTCGGTGTGAAGCCTCAAAATTTCTTGGAATCGGCTTAGCATTATGTTGGGAGCGGATGTCGCTATTGGGAAGAACTCTTGAAGGCGATCTCTTTCTTTCTCCTGCTTGGAGATAGATGGCCCTTTTTTTGGTTGATACCCAAATGGAGGAAGGTCCATGGTGAAAATGTAGTACTTTCTTCGGGAGACGTCTCATGGGAGATGGTGATGTTGTTGCAGATGATAAGGTCTTAGTGTGATAAAGTCTCGAACGGTATGTTTGCTTGAGTCTTCTTGAGTTGAGCCGATGGTGGATCTTTGGATGTAGCCTGTGCTTTTGATCTTGGAGAAGGGGGTGCAGTACTTGCAGAAACATTGGGATTGGCCATAACTCTGCTTATAGAGTTAACATATTGGCATTGCCCGTTATAACTCAGCCGGGTGAGTCTAGCATATTGAATCTTTTTCCTTTTCTCTAAGACTTCCTTCAGAATCTCGCTGTGAGTTCTAACAAGAATCATTAAATTCATTCATATCATCGGAGCCTTCATTTAAAACCAAGAGGCCTTTTGACTGGAAGTGTTGACGGACCATTGAGGTTTCATCCCTTTCATGGAGCCATAAGACTACTCCCAAATTGCATTGCTTGGGTACCACTGCCCAAAATCTTGTTAATTGCGAAGCCCCAATAT
This sequence comes from Campanula takesimana, assembly GCA_026119855.1. Taxonomy (NCBI): domain Eukaryota; kingdom Viridiplantae; phylum Streptophyta; class Magnoliopsida; order Asterales; family Campanulaceae; genus Campanula; species Campanula takesimana. Next base: position 99,134 of record JAOWBW010001062.1, read on the forward strand.
TGCCCTTTGCTTGTATCACTGTAATTCTGTAGCCCAAAAGATTGTAGATTGCGAAGCCCCTTGAGACCTTTCGGTATAAAGCTTCAAATGTTGCTGGGGACATTGAAGTGAATTGCTTCTTGCCGAGGGAGCCTTTAAAACTTGACCGTAGCCCATAGAGTGCCATTATTGATTGCGATAAAGGTCCATCCTTGATTGGGGGAACGAGTACGGGCACACATGACAAGAGGGCTTTTTGACATCCCTTTTGAGAGACTTTAAGGATAGTCTCACACATCTTTCTCGAGCATTACCCCGAGGGCTTATTGATCATCAAATAAGGCAAAAGAAGCCCTTGTTCTTGAGTCACATAGCCCCTAGGGCGTCACCATTTGTTGAGCAAAGCAAGAGTGACTCATCTTCGTGCGAGGGAACAAACATGAGAGTACATTGCAAGAGATACTCCATTTCTCGGGTGCCTTTCGGCGTACTTTAGAAGCACATACTTGAAGAAGCTTTGAAAACTGAGACACATGTTGTTGCTATTTGCTGCCCAAGCCAATTGACTAGCTAGGGATTATTTGTGCAACTTCGTGCCTTTTTATGATGGGCTCGTTCTCAGGTGGGTCTTGGTTACCACGGGCCTTCTTTTCATGAACCAAAAAATGCACACTGCTAGAGAAATGATGCCGATAACCCAAGATAACCTTTGATGGTGCCATATCATGTCGATCATTTTGCAATCCCAAAGTTGACTCGGTGGGGATTTGATTTATTGAGGAGATCCAATGTGGAGCTTGTGCAATTGTCTTCCTTAGAAGGCCAGAGATCTCCATTTCTCTTTCCCTTCTCTCTCTCACTCTCTCATTTTTTTTTGACGCACCCTGTTTTTTACCTAGACCACCCTTTTGGATTTTCAATCTAGCGGGCATCTCTTTTACGTCTTCATTTTGACTCGATTAATGAGGAAGTGTGCATTGATTCTGGCTGAGGAGATAAGACATGTGATTTTGCGGTGGAGACCTTTTGTCACTAAAGATGAGTGACATTGACTCGACTAGGCAAGTTTCCCTAGTATTGACTTTGTATATATTTATTGAATGACTCACGAAGGCAAGTAAGTCATTAAGAGAGAAGAGAAGGAAAGCCCCAATTTGATTGCAGGAAATTGGGAGTATGCAGAAAGAATAGAAGCCCTAGACTCGACAAGGAACGGAAACTGATTCCAAATCTAGGAAAGTTGTTCAATCTTGAGGTGATTAATTCATTGGCAAATGAATCGTACAAAGATGTCTTGACAAGTTTGAGATGAAGGCCGATCACCATACCGCGCTAGGGCTAAACATATCTTCTTTCTTGCATGAGACCGGACCCGAAGGTTGCCTACGTTCCTCCAGTGAAGAGGCTCAGGTCACCGTAGTTCTTGTGGATGCTCCATTCGTCGTGATGGAATTGTTGCTTCGTCGTGATGACTGTTGATGTCGCTTCGTCCTTCATTGGTGGAATGATGTTGATCCTTGATATGAACTTCTTTGAATGAGGGGAGATTTTTTTTTTATATATTTTTTTTATTTTTTTGTGCTCTAATGGCATTCTCCCTCTTAATGGCATCAACAAGGAAGAGCAGAGAGGAAAGAAATGCAGATTGGGTAAAAAATGAATCCAGAACAAATTGAATCTTTACTGGATCAGTTTTAAAAAGGGAGGAAGGGGAAGGAATGACAGAAAATGAAGTGTAGGGAAGAGAAGGGGGAATGGAAAGAAGTTGGGTATTGGAGAGAGGAATGGAAGTATAAGGAGAGAACTGCCATCTATAAAGATATGGAAATACAGTGCAGTTTATCCTAAAGAAAAATTGAGAGTAGAGAGAAAAGATGACCTCCACTGCCAGATCTTCAATAATTTGATCAAGAGTTGAAGCAATGAGTAGATCTAAAGCAGCCTGAGGCTCATCGGCTGGAAAGATTGCGAAAGGATTTGGATGACCAGACTTAAGTCGTTGCTCTTCATGCTTGTTGGCGGCTCTGATGATGGCTCCATGGCATTTGTCTTTGGAAGAAGTAGCTCTTAACCTCTTTAGGTAAGCCGCGATGTCCTGTGCACACTTCCTTTTCAAACCACGCGGTTTGGGAGTCCTAACTGCAACTTTGAACTCAGGCAAAAACCGACGGGGCAGAGATATTGATCAGTTGCGGTTGAGCCGACGGTGGAACCGATGGACCGAAGGGCAGTGCAGGGGATCTAGAAGGTGAAGGAGTGTGCTCTGGTGAGTCAAAATCAATCTTTCGTTTCAATGAAGGAGGAGCGGTTTCAACCAACATGGGGTCTATTCCTGCCTTTCTCAGTTCAGCTCTTTCTCTCAATTCCTTTGCAAATGAACCTTCAATGGGTGAGTGATTCTTCTTGTCATGAGCTTCAGTGAAGTCCACTGCACCAGGTGTCCTTGATTGCCAGTGCTCCACAAAGTCATATTTCTTTATTAATCTTCTCTTCTTCTTCAACGGTTGAACCTCAAGATTGTCATCATCTTGCTCAGGTTCATCTTGAACTGCCTCAGACATATTGGTCTGCTCAGGCACATCTTGTCGCGACCCCGAACCCGTGGGTCCGGAATACGCGAGCTGGACGTCGACTTAAAACCAAAACTCTAAAATATAGAAGTTAAAAATTCCATTTTGAACCAAAAGATGATAACACAAGGTTTTACAAATACAAGTTTAAAATCAACAAAGTACATCTAACATAAGCTCCACAGCTTATACCCAAAAGAATAAAATATACAATTCTTAATGACGTCAATAATGGTAAAACTATCCCCAAAAGGTTATACATTTAAATAATGTAAACCGATCCATAACAACCTGCCCCAAAATCTCAATCCTCTCGACGTCCTCCTCGATCCGCGAATCCTAATCCTTTTCCTCCTGGGGGGGGGGTTAAGGAAAAACAAAGATGGAAATAAACGGGGTGAGAGAAAATCTCAGTAAGTTACTAATGCAACTACATGACATGCTATAATGCAATAAGCAATAAACAATGATAAATATCACATAGCATGTAACAATTAACAGTCAACAGATAGCAGCGGAAAGTAAACACATAACATAGGATATTAGCCAAGGTTTCCCAACTGAAAGAACCAAATAAAGGTCGCTGCGCAGCTTCAATAATCCACAAATCGTCATCTTCATAATAGCATGAAAGCTGAAGAGAAATCCCCGGTCAGAAGCGACCAATCAACCCATCAATCAAACAAACCATCTTCATAGTAGCATAAAAGCTGAAGAGAAACCCGGTACCGGAACCAATAACAATGATAAAGTGCCACAAGGGGCGGGAGCCATGCCACAAAGTCATGCTCCAAAACGATTAGCTAGAATACCCACAACGGAGCTAGCTCATCCCAACCAAGGCCAATCTGGATGAGGACAGAAGGACCAATGGGCGATGCTATACTGGACTTGGCTCGTGCCATTATAGCATTATCCATTGCCTGACTCGATACACAATTTAACCAGCTGGACTTTCACTCATGCTAAGAAATAAAATACTAGCACGGTAAACAACTAAGGATTCCAAAGTAGGGAACCATACCAAATAATCACCATAAAGATGCAACGGGTACTCATGAAGAGTTTAACAACAACGATAACAAGAGTTTCTCATGAAGAGCACAACAACGATAAACGGAATTTCTCATAAAGAGCAAAACAACATTGATCATTAAAACAAGATGATTCCAAGACAAGGCACGTATCAAATACATCCTAAATATGATACCCACAAGTAAATCATAAAGAGCACAACCCAAACGGTCGCTCACAAATGGCACAATGACTATTACCAAAATGACCCTAAACATTTACTCATAAAGATATACTAGGACTATGAACTCAACCATCTCATCACACCTGGAATTTCAAAGTAGGAAATCAGAATGAATACACCCTAAGGTTAATCAAACCGTAAGTACCCAATCGCCAATTCACGCTTTACCTCCGCCCATAACGAACCAATTCTAAACACCCCAAACGAATCCAAAAGGTTACCCTTATTAGAGCATGATCACGACCGGACTAAACCCTACACTTTAGTGTTCCAAAACAACCCTCTAGGTACTATAGGATATCACCTAAACCTAGACCAAGTCTTATTCTAAAATCAATCCGATCAGTAAAATAACTTTCAATTAAAGGGTCTCAAAGTATGAAGTCCTCACTTATATCCCACAATGATCATAACAACTCAATAAAGTCACTCAATTGGATTTACAAAACTTGTTCACAATGGATCGATACAACTCCTCTTAACCTCAAACACCCAATAAAATCCCGAAGTATAAAACTTATAACTTAAATGAACAACCTATACCATCTTGTAGTACTCGAAGAGATCTTCGAAACGATAGTTTACACGCCTAAAACGGAGTCCGGATGAGAAAGTTATGGCCTCCGGAAGATCGAACGAAAAACGGACAAACTGGACAAAGAGGGGTGCGCGCGCCTCCATAAAAAGGGATGCGCGCGCCTCCCTAGATCAGAAGGCTGCATTTTCGAAGCAGAAAAGGGTGCGCACGCCTCCCAAAACAAGGTGCGAGCGCCTCCTTGCCCGGAGGGACGAAATCCGGCCAAAAACTGGGTTTCTACCATTTTTCTTACCCATTTCACATAACAATCCAAATCAAACATAATCAACCTTCCTCCAAGCATAAAGATGAACCCAAAACAACTTATAACTAGAATGGGGACTCAAATAATACCATTTATCAACCAAGATCAAGATTCAAACCCAACATTCCTAAAATCACCATTTTGACCAAAACTCAAAATAAATTCCAAACTCAACCAAACTTCAAATATAACACATCAAGCATAATATAAACATGATATGAACACTTTAGCATAAAAATGGGGGAAAAACAACTTACCCGGATTTTCTCAAAGTTGTTGGAACTTGAAATTTCTTGGCTTCCTACGATCCTATCGACGATCTAAACAAGATTCATGTTTTAAGAAATGAGAATTAATGAGAGGAAGAGGAAGGAAATGAAGAGAGAAGAGAGAAAGAAAACTTACCCTTTTCTTGACAAATGGAGAGGGAGAAAGCTGGGAGAGAGAGAAATGAAAGAGTGAGGGTGAAAGAGTAGGGAGGTGAGGGAGAAGAGAGGGAGTAGGGGAATTATTTCCAAAACTTACACTCAAGCCCCTCCTCTACACTACAAACAAATACTTGCACTCCCTACTAACTGTTAAGACCCAACAATATTACACTAACCCGAATGACTCAAATAAAATGCTAAGCATAATTATGATGAACATAAAATGCACACAAAAATATTTAAATAAATAATAATTTAAATAAATAAATAAGCAAATAAATAAATAATAATTATTTATTACTTAATAAAATAGAGCCTAGTTTTCGGGTCGTGACACATCTTGAACTGCCTCAGACATATTGGTCTGCTCAGGCACATCTACATCCACAATAACCTCAGCCACAAACTGTTCCGCAGTTTGATCAGGCTGAACCGCGGCCTCAGACATGTCAGTCTGCTCAGGCTCGGTTTGAGTAGAAGGTTTGAGGTTGGGAAGGGTAGAGAAGATTAGCTGTAACTGTTCTTCAGTGAATTGAACAGTTGGCAGTTTGAGAGGGGATTTTGGAGGTGAGATAGGTTTGAGTTCAGAGGTGGTGGCTTTCAGTTTTCTCAAGAGATTCACATCTTGTGCAAAATTCATGGATTTTTCAACATTTGCCTTTATTGGGGAAAGGGGTTTTATCTGGAGTTTAGATGAGGTAGGAGGAGTTGATTTAGTGAAGGGAATTGGTTTAGATAAAGGTGGAAGTGGTTCATAAGAGGGATTGGATAAAATAAGGAAGGATTTTGGTAAGGAAGGTTTTGGAGGAAGATTGGATGAGGGTTTGGAAGGGTCAGTAACTTTGGCTTTCTTCTTTCTTGGAGCCGCGGTTTCCCTGGGTTGAGCCGCAGGGATTGCAGGCTCCCCCTCAACCGCAGACTCCCTCTCAACTGGAGCCTCAGTTTCATCCAGGCTAACTCCTAGCCTACTCAAGGTGGCAGTTTGAGCTGCTTCTCTAGCTCTTGTAGCGGCAACTTGATCTGCTATGGCACCGGCATAAGGTTTGCCTGACTTATTGAGCCGAGCCTCAGGATAGGGTCCTCTCTGTTCTTCAGGCAGAGGATCAGCATTCCATACCACTTGTGCAAACCGCCATCCAAACCCGGTTCTGAAAGCATTAAGTTTTGAAGCACCAAACAAGGTCTTCTCATTCGGTTGCACCCACTCAGCCTCGTTTGCCACAGAAGCTTTAAAGATCACAGAATCCTGATGAAGAAACTTCGTTAAAAGTCTGCAGTGAGTTCTGATCTTTGTTTTTCCAGCGGCTTTGGCAGAAGTATGGCGGCTGAGGGTATTGATCATTTCTTGCATGATGATCCTTGGCCAGTGCAGTTTCTTCCCTTTGTAGATAGCCACGCAGTAGTTGTACTGCTCAGTTGTGAAGTTGTTGTGATTGGCGGTTTTGCACATCACTCCTGTGTCTACAAGATCACACAACATGACTATCACCTCTCCAAACTCCTTCTTAGGGGTGGTCTTAGTATTGAAGACAGAGAACCCCAAGAGCTCTAATGTGGTTCGGCTGACTAACTCTGGTTTGATAGAAAGGATTCCAGAATTCTCCAGTCTAGCCAAGATAGCAATTTTTGACGCAGTTAGAACCACATCTTTTGTCCTGACAGTGGACTTGATGTCATTTTCAGTCTTAACTTCCCCAAACTCTAAATCTCTGATTTCTTCACCTTTACCATTGAATAGAGGTACCACACAGACAATCCCATTGTCAAAGAATTCTGCACAAAGCTTTTTGTCAAACTTTGGTTCATCCAACTGAAACAGAGGCAGCAATTTTGACGATTCCAGTAGGGCAAGCAGTTTTCTTCCAACTGCATCAGCTTCGAATTCGGCTTTAATGATTTGAGATCCAGGTACAAAGTTGGATTCATCCTTAAAATAATCAAAGTTAGTAAGAGATTGGTGCAAGCAGTTTGATAAACCAAGCATACAAACCGCTACAAGGAATTCTAACAATGAAAGAGGCGGTTAAAGCAAAACAGGGGTAAAATGGTAAACACCCAAAACTAGACATGAAAAGGATTTGAAAAAGAATTTGAATGCATGAAGAACATGATGAACAGGGGATAAACATGCAACACAAAAACTTAACCAAAACATGAAAGAAGTATACCAAAAGACTCGAAAATAGCAGATACTAATAAAGTTCTAAAAGAACAAGTTCAAATAACAAACCCAGAACATAGTATCAAAAAAAATACGAAAGGACACCTGAAAACCCAAAAATCAAAATTGCTCAAAAATTGAACAACAGATAAGAAATAGACATCAAACCCAGCATATATGAACATATGTAAGCATAATTAACCAAAAATTGAACGAAAAAGAAAGGAAAAACATTAGAAGACGAACAAGCTTTTACGAACAACAATGGCGGAAAGAGATGAAATGCTAGAGTGAAGGGTTCAAGAAATCATACCATATCGCCTTTGGATGTTTTAGATGTAGATGGTGCAGAAGGGTCGGATGATTTCTTAGGTGCCATTTAAATTTTGAAAAGAGTATGAGAAATTTTGGAGGTAGAAGACAGAGTGCAGAAGAGAGAGATGAATGAAGAAGAAGGTAAAAAGGTAAAAAGAAATAAATTTTGTCTTTTATACTCAAATAACTGTTTCTCGGGTAATGGAACGATGAGAACGGCGGACGATTTTCTCCAGATGGCGTCCCACATCACATAGAATTTAATGCGGCAGCGAAAATTGCAAAAAGGTCCTTATAATTGATATGACATAAAGTAGGGACTAAAATGCAATTTCATACCTGAGCAGTTTGATTGAGCAAACCGACTTACCTTACATCTTCAGCGGTTTTTATGAAACTGATGTCTCTCTAATCTGATGGCGGTTTATATGTTTAAACCGAATGACTTTGCTTTCTTGTCGGTTTTGAAAGAACCGATTTCATTTATTTTGACTCGTCAGTTTGATGGAGTATCTTGTACCGAACCATTTATTGATGCAGTTTTAATGATGACAGAACCGCACACTAGATGACTTTTCTAGGCATAGCTAAAACACTTAAACAAAAGATATTAGAAATAATATATATAGATATGATATCTTAAGTTAGTTCTAACATACCCATTTCTCCTCGTAAGTGATAGAACCTGGAATTTTCAAGCGGTTTGGTGAGGATATCAGCAATTTGATCATCTGTTCCCACCTTTGCTAGAAAAATGTTTTTCTTTTCAACATGGTCTTTGAGGAAATGATATCTTATGTCGATGTGCTTGGTTTTTGAGTGCTGAACTGGAATTGTTGGAGATGGATATTGCAGCAGTGCTATCACAGTAGATAGGGCAGTTTTGTTCAAATATCCCGTAGTTCTCCAACTGTTGTTTCATCCAGAGAATTTGAGAGCAACAGCTTCCAGCCGCTATATATTCAGCTTCAGCGGTTGAGACTGAAACCGACGCTTGTTTCTTGCTGGACCATGACACAAGCCGCATTCCAATGAACTGACAAGTACCACTTGTGCTCTTTCTGCTTATCTTACATGCTGCAAAGTCAGTATCTGAATAACCTAATAGATCAAATGAAGATTCTTTGGAGTACCAAAGTCCAAGGTTAACAGATCCACATAAATATCTAATAATACGTTTAACAGCAATAAGATGAGATTCTCTAGGATCAGCTTGAAATCTAGCACAAACACAAACACTAAACATGATATCTGGCCTACTAGCAGTTAAGTAATGTAGAGAGACAATCATACCTCGGTAGAGAGTTTGATCAACTTTCTTACCATGTTCATCTCGATCCAAACTGCAGGCCTTGGGCATTGGGGTATCAACTGGTTTAGCGGTTTCAAGCCCGAACTTCTTTATCAAATCTTTAGTGTATTTGGCTTGGTTGATAAAGATCCCATCATGGCATTTCTTGAATTGGAGTCCAAGAAAGAATGTCAACTCTTCCATCATACTCATTTCAAATTTACTCTTCATTAGCTTCTCAAACTTAACACACATAGTTTCATTAGTAGAACCGAAAATAATATCATCAACATATATTTGAACTAATAGTGAATGACTTTTGTGTTTATCTATAAATAGAGTTGTATCAATTTTACCTCGAGAGAAGCCTTGTTCAATAAGAAATTTAGATAGAGTGTCATACCATGCTCTTGGAGCTTGTTTGAGTCCATACAATGCTTTCTTGAGCTTGAAGACATGATTTGGAAATTTGTTGTCTTCAAATCCTGGCGGTTGGGCTACATAAACTTCTTCTTGTAGTTCACCATTTAGAAATGCACTCTTCACATCCATTTGATATAACTTGAATTTCTTGAAGGAGGCATAGGCCAGGAACAATCTTATGGCTTTGAGTCTGGATACAGGGGCAAAGGTCTCATCATAGTCAATCCCTTCTTCTTGCCTATAACCTTGAGCAACCAACCTATCTTTGTTTCTAGTTATAGCACCACTTTCATCCATCTTGTTTCTATATACCCATTTGGTTCCAATTACAGTGTGATCTCTGGGCCTTGGAACTAGAGTCCAAACTTTGCATCTTTCAAACTGATTAAGCTCTTCTTGCATTGCAATTACCCAACTTGGATCACTTAGAGCTTCATCTACCTTCTTTGGTTCCATCTGAGATAACAGAGCAGTTGAGAACAAACTGTGATCATCTCTGTGAGTCAAACTCCCTCTGGTTTGGACCCCAGTACTGATAGGACCAATAACATTGGCAGTTGGATGGTCTCTATGCTCATTAATTTCAGGAGAGAGGTTGTCTTGAACCACTATTTCTTGAAGATTTTCCAGCGGAGGGTCATCTTGATAATCATTGAAATCTTCATTGAAGGTTACATTTGGAACTGGTTCAACAGTTTGAATGGGATCAGAAGACAGCGGTTCAATAGTTACACCATCAGCAGTTTGAGTAGGTGCGGCTGAAGAACTGGATGTAGCGGTTTCAGTAGGATGGTTGTCAGTTGCTCTATGTCTAGTGCCTGTCTCAAAATCACTAAAATTATTAGCAACATTTGGAGCCATATGTGGCTCAAGGAGAGCATGTTCATCAAATGTAACATGGACTGACTCTACAATTTTTAAAGATGTCTTATTGAAACAACGAAAAGCTTTGGAGTGTTTAGAATAACCAACAAAAATACCTTCATCGGCCTTAGCATCAAATTTACCTCGATGCTCTTTGCCATTGTACAAGATGTAGCACTTGCATCCAAATATCTTGAAGAAGGCAATGTTGGGTGATCTGCCTCTCCACAATTCATAAGGAGTCTTGTTGTGAACTTTGATAATGAGGGAGCGGTTCTGGGTGAAACATGCGGTATTGACAGCTTCGGCCCAGAATTACTTGGGAAGCTTGGCTTCTGCAATCATAGTCTTCCCGGCTTCAATCAAAGTCCTGTTCTTTCTTTCCACTACTCCATTCTGTTGTGGAACTCCAGCGGCAGAGAAATTATGATCAATTCCATGATCATCACAATATTGGGCAACACCATTGTTTGTAAATTCGGTTCCATTATCTGAACGCACGGCAACAATGTCATCCAATTTCTGAGTTTGGAGCTGTCTAAAGAGAGAGGTTACGATGCCATAAGTATCATCTTTAGAGGCCATCATTTCCACCCATGTATATCTTGAATAATCATCAACCACCACAAGTGTATAGCGGTTTCCTCCTATACTGGCGGTTGGGACAGGTCCAAATAAATCCATGTGCAGCAGTTGCAAACAGCGGTTCGTTGAAGGTGCGGTTTTACTAGGAAATGACTGTTTGCGCTACTTTCCAAGCTGGCATGCTTTACACTTTTCATCATGATGGTCAGCCACTTTGGGTAGTCCTTTTACTAGACCATCCCTGTGCAGTTTTGCTAGATACTTGAAGTTCAAGTGGCTGAGCCGCTTATGCCATAACCAGCTGCTTTCACTTATATTTTTGGCTACAAAACAGAGGTCAGAAATAGAAACAATATTGCTTAGATCTATCATATAAAGATCACCTATTCTGTTGCCAGTCAGTAGAGTGACTCCAGAGGAAGCATCTTTGATATAACAGCTAGTTGAGGTGAAGATGCAGTTCATTCCTTTGTCACAAAACTGAGATATGGAGAGAAGGTTGTGCTTGATTCCTTCTACTAGTGACACATTTTTAATAGTCACCTTTCCTCGTTTGATTGCTCCATATCCTACTGTTTCTCCTTTCTTGTTGTTACCAAACACTACTGGGGGACCTTTCATTTGGATGAAACTGCAGAGTAGTTCGGAATCTCCAGTCATGTGTCGTGAGCATCCACTATCCAAATACCAGAGATCCTTCTTCTTCTTAGCGGTTCCATCCATAAAACATGAAATCTGAAAAATAAACATGAAAGGTTTTGGTCCCCCTTATTCCTTGGGTCCTAGGGTTAGCAGCTTTTTTGGACCCACACCTGTTTGATCTTAGGATTTTTACGTCCCTTGGCATTGGGTGTGAATCTTAAAAGACAATGACCAGCACTATGACCAAAATCGGCACAAATAGAACAATGAATTAAGCCAGGTTGTGGTTGCGGTTTTACAAACCCTTTACTGACCTTCGGTTTCTCATGTTTTACTGGGTCAGCGGTTTTGGCTTTAACAAAGTGAACCTTCTTGAGCTCAACCTTCCTCTTAGGTGCGGCATTAGGAAATATAACAGGATATTCCTTAAACCGACTAGGAGCGGTTTCATCACTCAATACTTCTTTGGTTGCCTCAACCGCTGTGGATTTCTCTTTCCACTTTGGATCTCTCCCAGTCTGGTTTTTAGGATACTCATAGAAATAATTTTGCTTTTTAATTTCTTGTTTTGAGTCCATTTTACCAGCATGATTCACCTTAGAAATTTCTTTAGTTTGTTCAGTTGGTTTCACACCACCTTCAGCACAGAGACAAGGACACTTACACCCATCATCATTTTTAAATCCCAATCCACTTTTCTCCTTAGAGAGAATTTGTGAATTAACGATTTGTTCCATGGTGACACCAGACTTAGTCCACACATCAGTAACTTTTTTAAGTTCATCCCTTTGTGCAGTAAGATCATGGATTCGGGTGAGAAGTACCTCGGTTCTGTCCTTAAGGTAGCGGTTTTCTTCCACAATAGAAGCTATCCCAACAATTTAGAGCTTGAGTTTTTCAATCTCCTCCTTATGGAACTTGTACTCTTTTTGGGAATATTCAAGTTCCGCAGCCATTAATTTATATGCCTTTTTAAGCACAGTGTGTTGTTGACAAATAACATTAGCACGTTCAAGTACCTGGTCATCATGGCTTTGTTCGGTTTGATCCTCAGGAGAGTAGTTTGGTGAAGTAGGAGTTTTGTCTTGTTTAGCTTCAGGAGTTCTTGGTGAAACTGACTTCATTTGATGGAGTGGCAGTGGAAGGCTTTCGTCAATTTCAACTTTTTCTTCAAATCCCATTAGGTAAAGATTTGCAACTCCTTCATCTTCATCACTATCATCTGTATCAGAACCCATCCATGTTAATGGTTGTTCTCCTTGTTCAGCAACCATTCCTCTTCTCTTGAAAAACTTATTGTTGAACGGTTTCTTGGCAGGAGCGGCTTCATAGCGCGGTTTGGGACAACTGGAGGCAAAATGACCTGGTTGTCTGCAGTTGTAACAAACAAGATCATCCCTTTTCTTAGCATCAGCTGCTTTGTTGAATCTGGTTGGAGGGACAAACTTTGCAGGGCCGCCTGACTGAAATTGAGCTCTGTTCTTTCTGAACTTGGTGTAGTTTTTCACATAGAGAGAAAACTCGTCATCATCCATGTCATCAAAGTCAACTTGAGTAGAACTGGATGCTACACTTTGGGAATTTTGAGATGGAGTGTAGGATTGATGAGATTACTGAGGTTGAGAATAGGGTTGATGATGTTAAGGGTAAGGTTGCTGAGGCGGTTGGTAATACTCTGGAGGTGCGGTTTGAGGAATATATCTTGGAATATTTGGATCAAAAGAAGCGGTTTGTAAATGAGTATTAGATGCGGTTTGATGGTGATCTGGATTGTAAACTGGAGATGTGGCATTGTTGAAAGCGGCAAGAGAAAGAGACTTGAATCTGTTTTCGGTTTCATGAGCTTCCTCAAGCTTGAATTCAAATACCCTTAGCATGGCATAAAGATGACGAAGATCAAGAGCTTCCAGATCTTTGTTGTCTTCAATGTTGGTAGTTTTGATCAGCCATTTGCTACTAAGAGATTGCATGAATCTCATGTTCAGGTCAGTATTGGAATACTTGTGCCCTAGAGAGAAACATACATTGACAATTTCCACGAACCGCTCATAGCATTGGCGAAGAGATTCCTTTGGGTCTTTGACAAAGTAATCAAAGAGCCTTCTCTATTGGTAGAGGCGGTTCTTCTTGGTGTCGGCATCTCCTTCCAGAAAGTCAATGATGCCATCCCATGTTTCCTTTGCGGTATTGCAATCTAGAACCTTTGAGTGAGTTCTTAGATCAATAGCTGATACAAGCATGGACATAGCTCTACCATCAAAGTCCACATTCCGTTGATCAGTTTCGATCCATTCAGCTTCCGGCTTCTTGATTTCCGCGGTTTGTCCAGCAGTACCTGCATCAGGGTTAGCCTTCATCGGGACATAGGGTCCATTAACAATTGCAGTCCATAATCTGCGATCCTCAGATACCATGTGCTTCTTTATCCTATCTTTCCAGAAGATGAAACTATCTTCAGTAAGAATAGGTAAGTGATTAGAGTTGGATGTCTGCATCATATGGGAGTTTATGTTTGCCATTGGATCAGCACCCAAGCGGTTAAGCTTGTAAAATAATTTTTGGTGGATATGCTCTGATACCAGTTTCTTTCCCCCTATTTATGCTAAAAATGTTCATCTTTAACTCCATTGATGCTCTAGTTGATAAATATGGCTCCTTTGGTTGATTTGGAATTTATTTGTAAATTACCCATTTGTTTGTGAAATTTGGGTGTTTGAATCATCTCTTGTTTTGGGTTGACTAATAGGTGTTATATGAGTTATTTTAGATTTATAAGTTGTTCTAGTACCTTATTATACTTGTTGGATGTGTTGGATTTTCGTTTGGTTTTGGTTTGGGTTGAATTTTTGATGAACCCAGTTCATTCTTGCCGATTTCCGGCAGAACAGGGGATGTGGGCGACCGCCCAAAAAGGGCGTGCGGCCGCACATCTTTTTGAGTGGTTTTTGTCTTGGTGAAAGAGTTTTGGGCGACCGCACAACTCTTAGTGGGCGGCCACACAGTTCTTGCTGAAAGTTTACATTGTCCGTTTTGTGTGATTTAAGAGTGCGGTCTGGTCTAAGTCTTGGGTGTCTTTCTAGTCGACCTTAGTGAACATTCGGGTACACTCTAGTGATAGAATTGGGTCCTTTGTGATTAAGTTTGTGTTGGAAATTGATTAAGTGTTAATTGGGATTTTGGAACATCTTATTGATGTATTGTTGGTTTGACTTATCTTTATAATGATTATTTGGTATGATTCCCTACTTCGGAATCATTGATTGGTTATTGAGCTAGTATTTTATTACTTAGCATTTATTTGAAAGTCCAGCTGGTTAATTGTGTTCGAGTCAGGCAATGGATAATATTATAATGGCACGAGCCAAGTCCAGTATAGTATCGCCCATTGGTCCTTCTTTCCCCTTCCAGATGGCCTTGGTTGGGATGAGCTAGCTCCTTTGGTGAGTATTCTAGCTAGTCGTTTTGCGTATGACTTTGTGTCATTTCCCTTGTCCTTTGTGACATATTACATTGTTATGGTTCCGGTACCGGGGTTTTCTCTTCAGCTATTATGCTACTATGAAGATGGTTTGATTGGTTGATTGGTTGAAGGTGCGCAGCGATCCTTCATATGTTCTATCAGTTTGGGAAACCTTGGCTCAATATCCTTTGTTACTTGTTTATTTCCGCTGCTATCTGTTAACTGCTAATTACTACGTACTATATGAAATTATTATTGTTTATTGCTTCTTGCATCATAGCATGTCATGTAGTTGCATTTGTAACTTATTGAGATTTATCTCACCCCCTTTCTTTTTATCTTTGTTTTTCCTTAACCCCCCCCAGGAGGAAAGGATTAGGACTCGCTGATCACGAGGAGGACGTCGAGAGTGATCGTGACTTTTGGGCAGGTTGTTATTCGGTTTACATTACTTAAATGTATAACCTTTGGGGATAGTGTTACCAAACTATGACGTCATTTAGATTCGTAATCTTTTGTATTTTGGTGTAAGCTTGTGGAGCTTATACTAGTGGTATAGTATTGTTGTTAAGATTTGAATTTCTAAAACCGTGTATTATCATCTTTTGGTATTAAAAGGAATTTTTATCTTCAGTATTTTAGTGTTTTATTTATTAAGTCGACGTCCAGCTGGCGAGCTCCCGGCCCGCGGGGTCGGGGTCGCCACATTTCTCCCCTTCCAGGTGGAGCTTAGATGGAGCACGAAGGCTTTTGCTAGAGGGTTTGGGATCTAGAGTGGAAGTCTTTTTGCTTTGATGGAAACTGTGTATTTTGTCTATGTGTATAATAACTTGTGTTTGTAAGTCATAGATATATGGTTTGTAATGTTTGGTTTTCGGTCTTGGGTTAGTAGCCCTGATGTATTTAACTCAAGATTTTGTATTGTATAGTTTTGGTTTGGTTTGTTTATAAGATGAGGAAAAATTCAGGTCTCATTTTGGGTTTTTGATTTGATTATCGTTTCGTTCGTCGCTTCTCGAGGTTCGTGCGACTGCGAATTTCGGGGCGTGACAAGCAACCTCCAGCAAGGGTCCATATGAGCCGTCACCAGAATTGATGGGTAGTTACTTGTCCTTTACCAAGTTGCCACAACCTTCACTACCGTTGAGTATCGGTGCTGCCGTGCCTACCGTCTCCACTCACCCACTGGTGGTTTCCATGCAAGAACAAATCCGCAAGCTATCCGATACGGTCTCCAAGCAAGCCGCTCCGATTGTTAAGACCATTAACCCAAGTAATGTGGGTGCTCTACCTAGGGACTTCAAGATACCTAAAGTCTCTACATTCCATGGTATTACTTGTCCCAAGACTCATCTCGACAGTTATGTGCTAGCCATGAGAGCTCGAGATTGCACCAACGAGCAAATGGACCGAGTATTCCACACTACTTTGGACGGAATTGCCCTCCGTTGGTTTTTGAGTTTGGATCCCTCCGAACGAGAGACGTGGGAACAAATCACCACTACTTTCTGCGAGAGGTATCAGTCGAACCTAGATTGGCACGTCAACCGTACTGATTTAGAGAACACAATGTAGAGGCCCGGAGAGCCTATCTATGACTTCTACAAGAGGTGGAACCATAAGCTAGTAGAAGTTCAATACCCTCCTAAGGTAAAGGAACAAAAGAAAATCTTCTTCAAGTGCTTGTTGCCCGAGCTTAGGGTGGCGATTGGTAATGGTTACTTTCCCGATCTGCGGGAAATGGTTGACGCTGGGGTCCGACATGAAGCCGGTATTACTGGTGTTGTTAAAGAAACTGCTAAGAGTGGAAATACCTCATTCCGCTACAAAGCTCCAACAAATGTCGATCCTAAAGCTAAAGAAGTGGCTGGTCAAGTAAGTATGGACCAAGACAACTCCGCCTTCGATGTCCAAGCGGTGACAAGCAGCTTTCCCTGGAAAGAAAATCATTTTGACGACTTCGGCATGCCTACTAGTAAAGTCTTTGAAGTATTGATAAAGAAGGGTTTGATCAAACTGCTAGAGAATTATGAACCATTGACTAAAAGGGCTAACCTCGATGCAAAGAAGTTCTGTAAGTACCATAACTACATTGGCCATACCACTGACGACTGCATACTGCTCAAGCGTGTCATCCAAAAGCTCATAGCTGATGGGAATATTGAGAAGCCTAAAGGTACGAACAACGTAGCTAATCCACTCCTAAACAATGAAGGTGTGAATATGGTCGATGCCGACAAGATAGGCTTGTTAGAGATGATGGACACCTTCGAACAATTACAAATCACCCTGGATCTCATGTACAACGGTCTGATAGCAATGAGGATGATTCAATCGTTAGAAGGATATCATCCCCGCCCGGACAGCAATCAAGAAAGGTTTTGTGATTACCACCAAGTCACCGGTCATGACATTGAAGATTGTTTCGCTTTAAAGACTCTTATTCAAGAACATATACATAATGGTCAAGTAGAGGACCCTAGGGAGGCTCTCATTAGAGTTAGAAACGGGACAGACCTCTCCAATCTGACCGAAATAGCTGTGGCAGATGGCGAGGCACCCGATGTTGACTCGGATTGTGCTTTAGAAATTATTAATGATAGTGATTTTCCTTATTACTCTCTGACATTATATAATCTATCTCCAAATACCGCATATTCATCATCCTCCTTCGTATCCATGATCGAAGACCGAATAAACAATGTCGATCTAAGGACGGTAGTCTCACCAATAGTTAGCAAGTTGAAGAATTGGTGAACATATGGTGGACCCATAGCAACGACAGACTTCATGATCGAGGAGCTTGGACTGACTGCTCCCCCTATATCCTCCCCTATCGAGTCTCCTGTCAGTTTACAAAAGTCGTCTAGGTCATCTAGGTCCGATGTCTTTACCTATGAGTTTGAGTCTTCTTCCAAGTCTAACGACCTCACGTCGGAAGACTATGAAATGGTCACTAACGCCATCTTTCCTTTTGCACTAAATGAAAACCTCGACCTTTCCGAGTATCCCACCATAGCCGCTCTTATAAATGAAAAATTAACTAATCAATCTAATGATATACAAATAGTTAATAACGATTCATTAAAAGAAGCAGACACAGAAAAACTAAATAAAGAATACATCCGAGATATCTCAGAGCAGGTTATCAATCAAAGGGAAAATCGAGCCCAAGCTGCCGATGAGGTGTTAACATGTGTGAATCTGGGGACAGACAACGAGCCAAAGGAAACGCAGATTAGGAGCTTCTTTCAAGGCGAAGAGCGTGAAGCACTGATTGGGTTGCTCAAGGAGTATGTTGACGTATTTGCATGGTCTTACAAGGATATGTCGAGGCTAGACAACTCCATCGTAGAGCACAGAATTCCGATAGCACCTGACGCCAAGCTGGTAAAACAAAACCTTCGCCGCATCAAGCCAGAATGGTCTCTGCAAGTGAAAGAAGAAATAGAAAAGCTAGTCAGAGTAGGTTTTCTAAGGGTGATTGAGTATCCGACGTGGTTATCAAACATCGTTATAGTAAAGAAGGCCAATGGCAAAGTCAGAGTTTGTGTGGATTTCCGTGATCTTAACAAAGATAGTCCTAAGGATGATTTTCCGCTTCCCAACATCGACATGCTGGTGGTTGCAATGGCTAACTATGAGGTAAAGTAATTTGTGGATGGTTTTGCCGGGTACAATCAGATCAAGATGGCCGAGGAAGACCAAGAGAAGACTGCTTTCACCACGTCATGGGGAACGTACTGCTACACCGTAATGCCATTTGGGCTTAGAAATGCTAGGGCTACCTATCAATAGGATGTGACTGCTATTTCTTGACATGATTCATAAGGAGATCGATGTCTATATAGACGACATGATCATACACTCCAAAGGTTCCGATGGTCAACATCTGATTGACTTACGGAAATTCTTTAACAGACTGAGGGAACACTCCATGCGCCTAAACACTGCTAAGTGTACGTTCGGGGTCGTTCGAGGAAAAGTGTTGGGGTACATGGTTACAGAACGCGGAATAGAAGCCGACCTGAGAGAGATTCAAGCAATTGGGTCCATCATGCATGCCATGATTTGTGCTAGGCCGGATGTTCCATATGCTTCGGCAATTGGGTCCATCATGTATGCCATGATTTGTGCTAGGCCAGATGTATCTTATTCTTTAAGCATGACATGTAGATACCAATCTGACCACGGTGAAAATCACTGGATGGCTGTAAAAGCGAATCTTAAGTACTTGAGAAGAACTAAAGATTCGTTTTTGGTCTATGGAGGAATGGA
Source organism: Campanula takesimana (assembly GCA_026119855.1). NCBI lineage: Eukaryota > Viridiplantae > Streptophyta > Magnoliopsida > Asterales > Campanulaceae > Campanula > Campanula takesimana. The sequence goes on from JAOWBW010001062.1 coordinate 118,230, forward strand.
AGATGATCTCGTGGTAAATGCTTACACGGATGCAAGCTTCCAAACTGACAAAGATGATAGTCGATCGCAATCGGGTTTTGTGTTTATGTTAAATGGTGGAGCTGTAAGCTGGAAGAGTTCCAAGCAAAGTACAACCGCTGATTCTACAACGGAAGCTGAGTATATTACTGCATCAGATGCTGCAAAGGAAGCTGTTTAGATTAAGAAGTTCATCATTGAACTTGAAGTGGTTCCTAGTATTGCTAATCCAATAGACCTTTATTGTGATAATAATGGTGCTATTTCTCAAGCAAAGGAACCAAGGTCACATCAAAAATCCAAACACATACTTAGGCGTTACCATGTCATTCGAGAAATCATTGACAAAGGTGACGTGAATATATGCAAAGTACCTACTGATGACAATGTCGCGGACCCGCTAATAAAGGGACTTCCATAAGCTAAACATGAAGGTCATGTTAGGTCCATGGGTATTAGATACATGGGAGATTGGGCCTAGGGCAAGTGGGAGATTGTTGGTAGTGGTGCCCTAGGCACGTTTAATAAACGTTGTAATTGTTATCATTTATTTCATATCAATAAAGAGATGTTTTGATTATTATTGTTGTTCATGTTTACTTATAATAATATCCGTCCCTAGTACTTGTTCAGCACTAGTATAAAGGCTAAATGATCATGGGATGATCATGTTAGATTTATGGGTACTTGTTTGGAACAAGGTACTGGACATGACCCGCTGTATGAGATTTATGTCATGTTCTATGTCGTACATATATCTCATATTAGTTATGTCATTCGAATCCTTAGACATGAAGTTATTATAGTCTTCCGCTTGATGAACATTATGTTTGATATATTCAAACGCTACCTTTAACCGGGAAGTTATAAAGTGTATGATTGGCATAATCGGATTCAAGTAGGGAAGAATAATAAGCTAAATGGATTTGTCCCTCTTCAGAGAGATCTCAAGCTTAGGCCTCTCATAGGAATGATGTTAATGAAAATGTTCGACCGGACTCAAATGAATTGATTAGATTAATGTCATTTGGATTATCAACATATTCGGAATCGAGAAAGTATTGAACAAAGACAAGTTGACCGTTTGACCATGACTTGTGTTCAAGGAGATCGTGGACAAAGGGATTGTAACATATTCTAAAGGAATGCGAACTTGTATCTAGTTATACTATTTGGGTAGGTATGAGGGTTTGCTAGAACCTAATCATATATTATGGTTTCATGTTTGAACCCATTGCCAACTTAGTGTAATCCTAGAGGGTCACACACAATAGAACAAATCTTAAATAAGGACTATATCGGAATATTGAGTCCAAGGACTTTGGAGGAATTTGGAAATTAGGGAAATCTGGGGCATGTGTGCGACCGCTCAAAAGGGTTTGGGCGGCCGCACAGCTTGGCTCAAAAAGTACCAGAAACCTTCCAGATAGATGTGCGGCCGCACACCATGTCGGGACTGGTTTCCTGATTTGATTTGGAAAAGAATTTTGGACGGGTTTAGACACAAGTTTCCTATTTGGAATAGGTCTAACTTGTATATAAACAGTCAAATTTGGGTCAGAACAATCCCTAGCTTTTGTGCAAGTCTCCAAAGAGTGTGAGAGAGTTTTATTTTGTTCTAAGATATCCTAGATTGAAGAACATAATAATACACAAATAAAATTCCATATAGTTCATATTGATTGTGAAAACGTGTTTCACAATTTTGGTCTAGCAACCAAGATCATGTGTTCTTGATATTCGTTCAAGGTGTGGATACCGCTAGAGGGTGAAACTCATCATCTTCAAAGTACGTGTTCTTACTTGTTCGTGATTAACGCTTCAATTTCTCCACCAAGAACAAAGACCAAATTCAAAGTCATCAAGGGTTAGTTTTCTAGTATTCATATTGCAAGTATTTGATTCAATCATATTAATGGATCTATGGGCTTTGGGTTTCATAAAATTTTAAATGCTATTTTCCACTGCGCATGTTACTTGGAAACCCAACATCCCCTTTAAGGTGACTGAAGTATTCATACATACTATTCAGTACCACGGGCTTCCTAAGACCAAGAGAAGAATGCATCAGGAAGGAAGGAATAAAGTCTTCATTGATTAGATCAGCATCTTCTACAACACCATCGGGAATAGGCACAGCCATCTCATCATCGGAAGATAGAACGATCAGCAAAGGAGAAGCTGGCATCAGAACGGGAGCAGATGGAAGAGGCAAGGCCAAAATTTGTTGAATGAAAGTAGCATCAGCAGCATATTTATCGGTAAGAAGGAACTCAGTAGGAATAGAGGTAGAGTCAATGAGATCGGCAGCAGTATTGGCATGGAAGATCGGCAGAGGAAAGTCAGGATGCACAATAATCTCACGATCTCCAGACGGATGAAAAACACCATTGTCCTCCATAGAAAGAAATAAAGCCAGCAAGAGATTCAAGCAGGCACGACCTTCAAGAACCATGTTGACTAAATTTTCCATCACCATTCTTGAGGTAAAGACAAGGTGATCAGCACGTTGGCGAGGGTGAAACATCGGTAGAGTCAGTGCTACAGCAGCAGATTTGACTAAGAATAGCAGACCACGAGAATCAGTAGCCCTGAACTCAAGTATATCATGAAGTTCTTCATTGATCATCATGAACCTTCTCATCCACCCATTCGTGACGATGCAAACCTCCTTAGGAGAGGGACCAGGCAGGTGGATTTTGCCTCCAACCTTTATCCTCCCTGGTAAGCAGTGAAAAGGTTCATAGACGGGTCTATTTACCTTGAGCTTTGACACCCGGGGAGCCTTTCCTTTCCTCCTTTTGAAATCTGGTTTAATCCAGGGCATGAATATCATCTTCTCAGCAGCGGAGCACCCATAAAGGAAGGTATGATTGGTGTAATGTGGATGTTCTTTTCCAAAATGAGAGGTAATGCTCTGAAGCGTAGATCGGAAAGACAAGATTGGTTGATGAAGAGGAAACAACGGTTGGCCAAAACTGTATGAAGGAATAGAGATGCCGGTAGTGTACCAGTTAGAACTCATCATCTCCTTGGCGTGTAATTCACAATTGTACTCAGGAGGTGGAGCAGAATCTCTTTCAGCCTCGTCCATAAGGACCGGCAACTCCACATAGTCAGCAGGATCTATCTCATCTGAGCTTTCCTCATCAGTAGCAGCAACACTATCAGCAACTGTGTGCACTTCAACAGCAACACCTGGTTGTACTTCAGGAGCAGGGAGAGGAAGGGGTTCCTCAGGAGCAAATAAATCACCCTAAAGTTCCTCAAACTATAGATCAGCAGAAATCATTGCATCAATGGCAGTAGTGTTGTCAGTAGCTCCTGCTCCCAACTCAACAACCTCTCTCAAACCCTTAGACTCAACCACAATCACATCAGCAGAAGAGATAAGAAATTGAACAATCTGTGTATCTAAAGTTTTCTCAGAGACTTCATCAGCAGAAGCAAGAATAATCTGAGTGTCAGCAGTTGGAGTTGGAGTTGGAGTAATTGCCGGTTGCTCAGTCGAACGATGGGAGAGAAAAGCTTCAGATTGCCTTATCAGATCAATGGTCATTGTCTTTACTTTCTTAAAGAATTGATCATCTAGATGACCAGTGGAGATTGTCTCACTATCGTTGTAGACAAGTAAGTCATCATTATCTTCTGGTCTTCCTAATTGGTAGGGATCAGATTCAAGGAAGTTTGACTGCTGACCGTATACCTCAGCATAGGAGACCCATACACCTTGGACCATCAAGTCTTATCTAAATCTATCTTGGAAGAGGTAGACTTGATTCCACGGAGTCGACAGCAGATCAAAGTATCGCCCAAACTTTAACCTGAGCTCAGCTTCTAATAACCTTTGAAATTTTTGAAGAGGGACAAACTTCTGTTTGAACATATCAGTGAGCCGGTTCAAGCTAGTAAGATCCACATAATCAGCTCGATTCCCAGGAGGAACTAATTCCTTTCTTTCCTCATGAAACTGTAGCAGTCGATAAATAAAGGGATGGAGATGATCAATGGGAAACACCCAATTCTTTGGAAAGACCTTATTAGTGAAGGACCAATGGTTGCGATAGAAAGAATGGAAAGTGGGGTTTCTTATTGGTCTGCATTTTCTTACAACATCAGACTTCTTTAGTACATCAGCAATAGGATCTTCAGCCAGATCAGCAATGTCTTCTACTTTAGCCTTAATTATAGGAGAATTCAGTGAAATACCAGAGAGAAGAGATGGACCAAATATTATCATTTTGGCTCTAGGATCAGTACTTGGAATTGTCACATACTTAACTTGATCAGCAAGTTTTGGCTTTGGAACGGCAGATGGTTCACCGGCAGATATGACTTTTGACTTTTTGGTTTGCACTTTATCAGCAGCCTTGACTAACTTCCTTTTTCTAGGAGCAGCAGGAGTTGAGTCTGCAAGAATCCTATCGGTAGATGGTGCAGGAGTAGAGACATCGGTAGGAGCAACAGTGGCAACCTGTGAATACGTGTGTTTGAATTTGAGATTATTCACAGTAACATTAAAATTATGAGAGTCTGTTAGTACCCAACCTGAAAATGAGTTTATTAGGACTTTCCCAAAAGTACAAGGACTTTATAGGAATTAGAAACCTTGCAAAGACTTGTCCCGGATTCCCGAAATATCTCATTTATGACAAAATCTATCAAAATAGGTAATAAATGGTTTCCTTAAAACCATACAGAAACCCTAGCTTAAGAATCAAGTCAGCCTGCGGAATTGGCCACGCGGACAACCTTGCTGCGCGTTGATCTTGGCCACGCGGCCACTCTTGTCGCCGGCTTCAGTCATGGCCAGGCGGCCACCTTTGCGCCGGATGATCTGGACCGTCAGATCTTCCCATCAGTCTACTATATAAACCATTCCATTCCATTGGTTTGGGAGATCCGAATTTGAGAGTTCTTAAACACAATTTTGCTCTCTAATTAGCATTCAAACCTCCAAGAAGATCAAGGTTTATTTCTTGCCAACATAGGTAAGTTTTCTAACTTATTTCTTCACGTTCTTGCATTATTTCTAATGTAGATCTTTAATATTCATGTTCTTGCATGTTTATTCATAGTTTCTTCATATGCTTCGCATGTTCATTCATATGTTCATATATGTTCTTCATATGTCCATCGTGTTCATAGATTGAAACCTTATTTATGCTTATATTTAGGGTTGCGATCTTCATGTTTGCATGTTATTTCATACCCGATGATGATCTAGGGTTCATCGACCTAAGGATGATCTAGGAACTACTTCTAAACCCTAATCTTTAGGTAATTCCCCCCTCATTATGCATAATCCCGATTCTTCTGCCTATTCTAAATTCTTCTCGAACTACGCTGACCTGAGCTTCTCACATTGAGAGGAACGTAGGTAATCTTCGGATCCGGTCTCAAACACTAACATACTACTAACACATTCATCATGATAGAAAGACCGATCATTCGGGCAATAGGAGTGATAACGTTCAATATTCTTCTCTTGTTGTAATTTGACCCCCGAACCCATTAACATGCTTTTTCTCAATGTTTTGCCTATAATTAAAACGGCGTGGCGACTCTCATATTTTTAATGTTGCTATGAATATTCTCAAATTCAAACACACGTATTCACAGTGGCGACTCTGCTGGGGACTGCTTTGAAACTTTTTCAAACTTAGTGGGTCTAACTTTCGTCACATCATGATGCTTGCCATGTTTGCACATGCACACACTTGTCATGTTTACACATGCACACGCATGCCATGTTTACACATGCACACGCATGCCATGTTTACACATGCACACACTTGCCATGTTTACACATGCACACACCTGCCATGTTTAAACATGCACACACCTGCCATGTTTACACGTGCACACACCTGCCATGTTACACGTGCACACACCTGCCATGTTTACACGTGCACACACCTGCCATGTTTACACATGCACACTTGCCATGTTTACACATGCACACACTTGCCATGTTTTCACATGCACCTCACACTTTGCCATGTTTACACATGCACCACACACTTTGCCATGTTTTCACATGCACCTCACACCTTGCCATGTTTACACATGCACCACACACTTTGCCATGTTTTCACATGCACCTCACACTTTGCCATGTTTTCTCACGCACCTCACACTTTGCCATGTTTACACATGCACCACACACTTCTCCATGTTTACACATGCACCACGCACTTTATGTTTACACATGCACCACACACTTTATGTTTGCACATGCACCTTGTATTTCCGCCATGTTAATACTTGTACCTTGTATTTCTGTACCCTTGTTATTTTCATCTTAGTATTAGGGTCACACAAAACCTTGCTATGTTCCCTTGTACATTCTTCTTCCCTCTCTCTTGCATTGCATTGCATCATTCAAACATTCAAAGCTTCCCTCTTTTCTCCCTAAAAAGAATTAGTTTCTTGCCACACACTACCACTAGTCCGTGTCTGCACTGCACAGGTCCCCATTACCCCAGAGTATTCGATGTGCAGGAATTTGTGCGCTACTACCGCCCTCTTTTCGAGTCACTCGTCTACTCCACTCACCGTGTACGTTCCGCGAGCGGTGGGAACCTTTTACCTTACCCGTGTCAACCCACACATAGAGATTAGGACACTCCTTAGACCAACCATTTAGGATGTAAATAAATGCAAAAACTTTTCACAAAATAAAATGTGCATTGCATCTAGACGACCTCTAAGGTCCATCGCTCACCCCTTGGGCCATCTATCAAAATTCCTCATCTTGGCCTAGCTAGGTTACCTACCCATCATTGCGATCCATTTGGGTCTACCCTTCATCTCGACCCGCTTTGGTCAAAATCCCATCATCCTTTGGCCTCTTAGGACAAATCTTATCTACCTTTGATCTCCTAGGTCAACCTTTGACCCCCTGGGTCAACCTTATCTACCTTTGACCTCCTTGGTCAACCTCTAACCACCTAGGTCAACCTTCCCAACCTTTGACCTCCAAGGTCAACCTTATCTACCTTTGACCTCTTAAGCCAACCTTTGACCCCCTAGGTCAACCTTTGACCTCCTAGGTCAACCTTATTCGCCTTTGACCTCCTAGGTCAACCTTTGACCCCCTAGGTCAACCTTATCTACCTTTGACCTCCTAGGTCAACCTTACCACCCTTTGACCTCTTAGACCAACCTTTGACCCCCTATGTCAATCTTATCCGTTTAAGTCAACCTTTGTCCCCCTAGGTCAATCTTACCAACCTTTGATCTCTTAGGTCTACCCTTGACCCCCTAGGTCAACTTTATCAACCTCTGACCTCTTAGGTCAACCCTTGACCTCCTAGGTCAACCTTTGACCCCTTAGGTCAACCTCATCCGCCTTTGACCTCTTAGGTCAACCTTTGACCCCATAGGTCATTCTCATCCGCCTTTGACCTCTTAGGTCAACCTCATCCACCTTTGACCTCTTAGGTCTACCTGTCACCCCGAACCCCGCGGGCCCGAGACCGAGATCTGGACGTCGACTTAAAACCAAAACTATGAAATACCGAAGTTAAAAATTCCATTTGATACCAAAAGGTGATGATCCAAAGTTTTACAAATCCCAGTTTGACAAAAACCAATTACAACTATCATAAACTTCCACAAGTTTATGCCCAACAAAATACAAATATACAATTCTTAATGACGTCATTGATTGGTACAACTATCCCAAAAAGGTTACACATTTATATAATGTAAACCAACCTATAACAACCTTCCCCAACAGAATGTATCCACACTCGACGTCCTCTTTCTCGTGATCAGCGAGACTAATCCTTAGCACCTGGGGGGGGTTAAGGAAAAACAAAGATAAAAGAAAGGGGGTGAGATAAATCTCAATAAGTTACTAATGCAACTACATGACATGCTATGATGCAAGAATCAATAAACGATAATAAATATCACATAGCACGTAGCATTTATCACATAACAGATAGCAGCGGAAATAAACACATAACAAAGGATATAGCCAAGGTTTTCCAAACCGGTACATCCAAATAAAGGATCGCTGCGCAGCTTCAATAATCAACAAATCATCATCTTCATAATAGCATGAAAGCCGAAGAGAAACCCCCGGTACCGGAACAATAACCATAAGAGTGTCACAAAGGACAAGAGCCATGCCACAAAGTCATGCTCGGTAGCTAGATACATTCACAAAGGAAGCTAACTTGTCTTTTCCAAGGCCAATCTGGAAAAGGGTATAGAAGAGGGCAAAACAATGGTCAACATTATAATGGACTTGGCTTTGCCATTATAATCTTTCCCATCGCCCGATGCAACAAATATGCCAGCTGGGCTTCCAAATAAATGCTAAGTAATAATATATTAGCACGATAAACAACAAAGGATTCCAAAGTAAGGAATCATACCAAGAAGTCACCAAGAAAGTGAAATGTACCCACAACGCACAATTAAAGTGTTCCAATAATCTCAATTAACACTTAATTAATTTCAAACAAAAACTTGATCACAAAGGACCCAATTCTATCACTAGAGTGTACTACAATGATCACTAAGGTCAACTAGAAGGACACCCAAGACATAGACCAAAACGCATTCTTCAACCACACAAAGTGACAAATGAAAACTTTTAGAGGTTCTGTGCGGCCGCCCAATATGGTCTGGGCGGTCACCCAAAAAGGCCATCAAGCAAGAACAAAACCTTTCAGATAGATGTGCGGTCGCCCAGACATTTTTGGGCGGTCGCCCAATCTTCTGAACTGCTGGAAATCGGGAAGAACAAACTGGGTTCTTCCATTTTCATACCAAAACACAATTCAACCAAAAATCCAACCTTCCAACTAGTTTACTAATGTACCAAAATAACTTATAAGTCCAAAAGACTCATATAACAACCAAAATCAAGAATCAAACCTAACATTCAAACAATCACCATTTTTAACCAAAAACCCAAATAAATTCCAAATAAATTGCAACCTCATCCAAACTTCAAATATAACAACAAAAGCATTATATGAACATGATATGAACATTTTAACATCACAATGGGGGAAAAGTAACTTACTTGAAAATAATGAAAGTTGACGGAATTCGAATATTTTTGATTCTACGCGATCCTATCGACGATCTAAACACATTTCAAGTTTTAAGAAATGAGAGATTATGAGAGGAAGAGGAAGATAATGAAGAGAGAAGGAAGAGAAGAAAAACTCACCTTTAACTTGGAGAGAGAGAGAGATTTTTGGGAATGGGAGGGAGGGGTGAGGGAGAAGGAGGTGTAGGGAGAGGGTAGGAGTATGATTTAAAAAAAACTTACACATAGACCCCGTCCTCAATACTACCCAACTCAATACTCCCCACTAACAACTAAGACCCAATATTTCTACACTAGCACAAATGACCCAAATAAAATGCTAAGTATAAATCATTATAAAACATAAAATGCACACATAAATATTTAAATAAATAATAATTTAAATAATTAAACAAGCAAATAAATAAATAATAATTATTTATTACGAATAAAATAGAGCCTAGATTTCGGGTCGTGACATTCACTCCCCCTTAAAGAAAATTCGACCCGAATTTTAACGAGACTTACCCGAATTAAAAAGCCACGGATACCTACGCTCCATCTCCTCTCGAAGCTCCCACGTCGACTCCTCGATATGATGATTCCTCCAAAGAACTCTAACCAATGAAATGCTTTTGTTCCTCAACTCTTGAACTTTAGAATCAAGGATCCGGACCGGTCGTTCCTCATAAGTCATATCGGGCTCAATATCCTCCGGAATCCTCGGTAACACGTGAGATGGATCATGAACATACTTCCGAAGCATAGAAACGTGGAACACGTTGTGCAACCTGTCCAAAGATGGCGGTAACGCAAGACGATACGCAAGAAGTCCAACCTTTCCCAAAATCTCAAACGGGCCAATAAACCTCGGAGCCAATTTGCCTTTCTTCCCAAACCTACGAATACCCACCTTTGGAGATACTTTCAAGAACACCAAATCACCGGTCTGAAAACTAAAATCTCGCCTTCGGTTATCTGCATAGCTCTTATGTCGACTCTGGGCTGTTTTCAATCTATCCCAGATAACTCTGACTTTCTCAACCGAATCCCGAAGCATATCAAAACCCAAAACTTTCGCTTCACCAACCTCATCCCAACAAATAGGCGATCTACATTTCCTTCCATACAAGGCCTCAAACGGTGCCATCTCGATACTAGCCTGATAACTGTTGTTGTAAGAGAATTCCACTAACGGTAAATGTGAATCCCAAGAATCGGAGAAGTCTATCGAACAAGCTCGCAACATATCCTCCAAAATCTGAATAGTCCTCTCAGATTGACCGTCGGTCTGGGATGAAAAGCTGTACTGAATCGCAAATCTGTACCCAAAGCTTCCTGAAACGCCTTCCAGAATCTAGAAGTAAACCTCGGGTCTCGATCTGACACAATACTAACCGGAACCCCATGCAATCTAACAATCTCATCAATGTAAAGGGTCGCAAGCATCTCCATCGAATATCTGATGTCAATAGGCAAGAAATGGGCACTCTTGGTCAATCTATCCACTATTACCCAAACACTGTCATACTTCCTACGGGTACGAGGTAGTCCCGCAGCGAAATCCATAGTCACATGCTCCCATTTCCACTCGGGAATCTCTAACGGCTGAAGTAGACCTGCGGGTCCCTGATGCTCGGCTTTGACCTGCTGACAAGTTAAACACTTCGATACATACTCAGCTATTTCCCTCTTCATATTAATCCACCAAAATGGTTGCTTCAAATCCTGATACATCTTCGTACTACCCGGATGAATAGTATATCTAGATTTGTGACCCTCATCTAAAACTTGCCTCTTTATCCCACGAACATCGGGTACGCACAAACGACTACGGAAAGTCAACACTCCACTCGAACCCAATGAAAAATCCTCGAAGTTCTTTTCCTTCAATTTACCCATTATTTTCACCAACTCGGGATCCACTTTCTGAGCTTCCTTTATTCTCTGAATTAGGGTAGGAGATACCCTAATATTCGCAAAAATAGCCCCATGTCTCGATTCATGAGGAGACCAATCTCGAACATCCTCAAGCATTTTCCATTCCCAAACCATCATCGAAGCCACATAAGATTTTCTACTAATCGCATCGGCTACCACATTCGCCTTCCCCGGATGATAAGAAATCGTACAATCATAATCCTTCATTAATTCCATCCATCGGCGTTGCCTATTATTCAACTCTTTCTGGGAGAAAAGGTATTTCAAACTCTTGTGATCCGTAAAAATCTCAAACTTCGCCCCGTAAAGGTAGTGCTTCCATTTGTGCAACGCAAATACTATCGCGGCCAACTCCATATCATGAGTCGGGTAATTTTGTTCACTCGGGGTCAACTTCCTCGAAGCATAGGCAATCACTTTCCTGTTCTGCATCAAAACACAACCCAAACCCTCTTTCGAAGCATCACTGTAAATCACTAGGCCATCGCTCCCATTAGGCAAAGTCAAGATCGGTGCGTTAGTCAACCTCTTCTTCAATTCCTCGAAACTCTTGTCACATTTCTCGGTCCACACAAACGGGACATTCTTCCGGGTCAACTGAGTCATCGGAGTAGCAATCCTCGAAAACCCCTCAATAAATCTTCGGTAATAACCGGCTAAACCAAGAAAGCTACGAATCTCAGTTACTGACTCGGGTCTCTTCCAATCCACTATGGCTTCAATCTTTGAAGGATCCACCGAAATCCCATCTTTTGAAATAACATGCCCCAGAAATGACACCTTCTCGAGCCAAAATTCGCATTTACTGAACTTCGCAAATAATTTCTCCCTCGTAAGAACGGATAAAACTGTCCTCAAGTGCTGCTCGTGCTCCTCTCGAGACTTAGAATAGACGAGAATATCATCAATAAAGACCACCACGAACGAATCAAGATAAGGATGGAAAATCCGGTTCATCAAATCCATAAACACGGCCGGCGCGTTAGTCAACCCAAACGGCATAACCAAGAACTCATAATGACCATACCGAGTGCGAAAGGCAGTCTTCGGAATATCCTCCGATCGAACCTTCAACTGATGGTACCCACTCCTCAAATCAAGTTTAGAGAAAACCACGGACCCTTGAAGCTGATCAAATAAATCGTCAATATGAGGTAGAGGATACTTATTCTTCACCGTAACCTGATTCAACTTTCTGTAATCGATGCACAATCTCAAGGAACCGTCTTTCTTCCACACAAATAAAACCGGTGCTCCCCACGGGGAAACACTAGGGCGGATAAACCCTCGATCAAGCAACTCTTGCAACTGAACCTTTAGTTCCTTCAACTCTGCGGGAGCCAACCTATAAGGTGCTTTCGAAATTGGAGCCGTACCCGGCAAAAGGTCTATACAAAATTCTATCTCACGATCGGGAGGCATATCATACTCGGTAGAGAAAACATCGGGAAATTCCCGGACTACCCGAACACTATCAAAACTAGGGGATTCCTTCCTAGTATCAAGAACACTAGCCAAATACCCCTCACAACCACTATGCAATAATTTTCTCGCTTTCATAAAAGAAATTAAGCGAACCTTTCTACTCAGAGGACAAGCCTCAAACACAAATTTAGGCACATCGGGAATAGAAAAAGTAACAGTTTTCTTACGGCAATCCACGGAAGCATGAAACTTGCTCAACCAATCCATACCCAAAATGACATCAAAGTCTTGGATAGGAAGAACTACCAAATCCGCACAAAGGACACAACCACAAATAACCACATCACAAGCACGAAAGACTCGATCAGAAATCAAGCATTCTCCTATAGGGGTCGACACCTCTAGCACGTACGGTAAAGACTCGAATGCAGCATTTAACATGGAAGCAAATTGCACAGAAATGTATGAATGAGATGATCCTGGATCTACTAACGCTCGTGCGCTCACATTAGACACAGAAACAATACCTCCAATAACCGAAGGACCATCGGTCGCCTGTTGTTGATTCATGGCATAAATCTTTCCTTGAACTTTGGGCTTCCCAGCGGCATCCCTTTTTTGACCCTGATTAGTACCAACCCCTGACCCGGATGACTGACCTTGGTACCTCGTGCACTCTCTCGCAAAGTGCCCCATTTCACCACAATTGGTGCACTTGCCTTGCTTTTTCCAACACCTATCCTCCGAATGGCCTACCTTCTGACAAAAGGTACAAGGCCTCCTAATCTGAATCCCCGGAGTAGTACCCGGATTCCTTGGGATCGGTTGCCCTCGGGACTGAGATTGTCCCCCAAAGTTACCTCGATTATCAATCCTTGGTTGTGACTTGCTCTGCGCTCCTTGCTTACTCGGGTTGGCCACCTCGGTCTTCCTCTTATGTTCCCCAATATCTTGCTCTATCAGATAGGCACGGTCTACTGCATCTTGGAAGGTCACAATCCGTTGGGCAATAAGTTGAGTACGGATGGAGGTCTTCAATCCCCGAATGAATCTCATAGCTTTTTGTTCCTCGGTCCTCACCAAATAGTCACAATATCGGGCTAATTCTATGAACTTAGCCAAATATTGAGCTATAGGCAACAAACCTTGCTCCAGGTTGAGTAGCTCGATCTCCTTACGGTTTTGATCAACAACCGGAATGAAATGCTCCTTGAATTTGCGCACGAACAACTCCCACGCATACACCGTGTGAGTATCATCCCAACTAGCTTTAACACCCTTCCACCAATGCTCGGCGGCTCCCACAAGTTTATAAGCCGCGAACCGGACCTTGTCCTCATCCGAGCAACCAAATACCTCATAAATCTTCTCCATCAACTCAATCCACAACTCATCTTTCCGAACATCGGGTTCCACATTGAATTCAACCGGTTTCAACTTCAGAAATTGCTCCAATCCATAGCGGGGTGGTGCTTGTTCTACCCTCGGACCTTGATCATGTATGGCCTTCATGGCCGCCTCGAACATGCCTTGAAACATGGCACGTGCTTCTTCCCTTGTGTCATTCTGATTCTGTGCCCCACTAGTACCTCCTCTGTTTCTTCTTCCAGACATTGCGAGTAATTACCTGCATAAGACATCAACCGTTAATCACTCCGCACACTACTACCCTCCTAGGTCATACTAATCCACCTATACTTATACATAGAGCTAATTCCATAGCTCTGATACCAACTTTCGCGACCCCGAACCCCGCGGGCCCGAGACCGCGATCTGGACGTCGACTTAAAACCAAAACTATGAAATACCGAAGTTAAAAAATCCATTTGATACCAAAAGGTGATGATCCAGAGTTTTACAAATCCCAGTTTGACAAAAACCAAATACAACTATCATAAACTTCCACAAGTTTATGCCCAACAAAATACAAATATACAATTCTTAATGACGTCATTGATTGGTACAACTATCCCAAAAAGGTTACACATTTATATAATGTAAACCAACCAATAACAACCTTCCCCAACAGAATGTATCCACACTCGACGTCCTCTTTCTCGTGATCAGCGAGACTAATCCTTAGCACCTGGGGGGGGGGGTTAAGGAAAAACAAAGATAAAAGAAAGGGGGTGAGATAAATCTCAATAAGTTACTAATGCAACTACATGACATGCTATGATGCAAGAATCAATAAACGATAATAAATATCACATAGCACGTAGCATTTATCACATAATAGATAGCAGCGGAAATAAACACATAACAAAGGATATAGCCAAGGTTTTCCAAACCGGTACATCCAAATAAAGGATCGTTGCGCAGCTTCAATAATCAACAAATCATCATCTTCATAATAGCATGAAAGCCGAAGAGAAACCCCCGGTACCGGAACAATAACCATAAGAGTGTCACAAAGGACAAGAACCATGTCACAAAGTCATGCTCGGTAGCTAGATACATTCACAAAGGAAGCTAACTTGTCTTTTCCAAGGCCAATCTGGAAAAGGGTATAGAAGGGGGCAAAACAATGGTCAACATTATAATGGACTTGGCTTTGCCATTATAATCTTTCCCATCGCCCGATGCAACAAATATGCCAGCTGGGCTTCCAAATAAATGCTAAGTAATAATATATTAGCACGATAAACAACAAAGGATTCCAAAGTAGGGAATCATACCAAGAAGTCACCAAGAAAGTGAAATGTACCCACAACGCACAATTAAAGTGTTCCAATAATCTCAATTAACACTTAATTAATTTCAAACACAAACTTGATCACAAAGGACCCAATTCTATCACTAGAGTGTACTACAATGATCACTAAGGTCAACTAGAAGGACACCCAAGACTTAGACCAAAACGCATTCTTCAACCACACAAAATGACAAATGAAAACTTTCAGAGGTTCTATGCGGCCGCCCAATATGGTCTGTGCGGTCGCCCAAAAAGGCCATCAAGCAAGAACAAAACCTTTCAGATAGATGTGCAGTCGCCCAGACATTTTTGGGCGGTCGCCCAATCTTCTGAACTGCTGGAAATCGGGAAGAACAAACTGGGTTCTTCCATTTTCATACCAAAACACAATTCAACCAAAAATCCAACCTTCCAACTAGTTTACTAATGTATCAAAATAACTTATAAGTCCAAAAAGACTCATATAACAACCAAAATCAAGAATCAAACCCAACATTCAAACAATCACCATTTTTAACCAAAAACCCAAATAAATTCCAAATAAATTGCAACCTCATCCAAACTTCAAATATAACAACAAAAGCATTATATGAAAATGATATGAACATTTTAACATCACAATGGGGGAAAAGTAACTTACTTGAAAATAATGAAAGTTGACGGAATTCGAATATTTTTTATTCTACGCGATCCTATCGACGATCTAAACACATTTCAAGTTTTAAGAAATAAGAGATTATGAGAGGAAGAGGAAGATAATGAAGAGAGAAGGAAGAGAAGAAAAACTCACCTTTAACTTGGAGAGAGAGAGAGATTTCTGGGAATGGGAGGGAGGGGTGAGGGAGAAGGAGGTGTAGGGAGAGGGTAGGAGTATGATTTTAAAAAAAAAAACTTACACATAGACCCCCTCCTCAATACTACCCAACTCAATACTCCCCACTAACAACTAAGACCCAATATTTCTACACTAGCACAAATGACCCAAATAAAATGCTAAGTATAAATCATTATAAAACATAAAATGCACACATAAATATTTAAATAAATAATAATTTAAATAATTAAACAAGCAAATAAATAAATAATAATTATATATTACGAATAAAATAGAGCCTAGATTTCGGGTCGTGACACTACCCTTGACCCCCTAGGTCAAACTTATCTACCTTTGACCCCCTAGGTCAACCTCATCCTCCTAGGTCAACCTTATCACCTTTAACCTCGTAGGTCAACCTTTGACCCCCTCGGTCAACATTATCACCCGTTGACCTATTAGGTCAACCTTTGACCTCCTAGGTCAACCCAATCACCTTCGACCTCTTAGGTCAAACTTGGACCCCTAGGTCAACCTTATCCGTTTTCGACCTCTTAGGTCAATCTTTGATTCCATAGGTGAACCCAATTACCTTTGGTCCTAACCCCCTTAGGTCAAACCGTCATCTTGACCCATTATTTGACCCACCGTCGTCCAGACCAACCTAGGTCAACCCGTTTAGGTCCACACACCATCCTTGACCCATTTATGTCAACTTGCCCGTCTTAGGTTAAAACTACCCCTTCACCTTTGACCCGTCAAGGTCACCCCGTGACCCGCTTAGGTCGACTTACCTATCATGGATCTATCTAGGTCAATCTCCAACCTTCCTTAATCCACCAACCCGAATAGGTCAACCTTAGACCCGCTTGGGTCAAACCATGTCTATCCCGCTTAGATCATCCCATAGGCAAACCGCTACAACCCGCTATCTTGATTCATTCACCATATAGGTCAATCCAACCCTTCTCATTTAGGTCGACCTATCCTTTACCCATCTAGGTCAACCAACCATTATCGTCGCATCCTAGCTTGAACCATTTCTTGTCTCAAACCTTAGGTCAAACCTTAGGTCAAATTTAGGTCAAACCATAAGTCAAGCCTTACCCGAATCCTGTAGGTCTTCTTCACCTAGCACATGGCCAAGGACCGAGTCATCTCCCTCTTTTTTTGACCCCTGTGGTCATCCCTCACCTCTTTTTAAAAGTCTAACTTGACGCGAACTACGGCGACCTGAGCCTCTTATTGTGTGGGACCTCTCCCTCATGATAAGGGGAACGTAGGCAACTTCGGCCCGGTCAAACTTTCAATTTTTTTACCAAAATGCATTTCAAAAATGTGGAGACCGACTCTTTTCCAAATGTGATTTTATAACGATGCCTTGTCATTAATTATGAGCCTAAACTCATTGAAAATGATTAATGTGCCAATATTGTCGCTGCCATAGGTCGCCTGCATGTCGTCAAAGCACTTCGAGATGGCCCTCGCCTGCGTGGCCGAACGACTCAACGCCCAAGAGAAGAGGCACATAGAATATTTGAAGATGATCATTGACATGAGAAATAGACGTCATGCCAAAGAATTTCACTTGGCGTTAGAAGCCCAAGAGAAGCGCCATAGGACGGAGTTGGCCAAAGCACTTGAGGAACAAGAGACTCTTCATTCAAAGGAGAGACAAAGCATCTCCGAGAAGCTCAAAGGACTAGCCACGATAATCCAAGGTGGAATTTGGGATCAACGACAAGAGATCTCCGATCATGCTAGCAGAAATCTCTCATCAATTCACTTTAGATCACCTTAACGCACCAAAGACGATTTTTGTCTTCGTAGGTTCTAGAGTGTCCTTAGTCAAAAGTCCACCTTGGACGATTTTTGTTTCTTTAGTAAAAGTCCACCCCGGACTAGTCAGTTTAAATCTTTTAGTTCCAATAAAAGAGTCTTTATTTCTTTTCTCTCTAGACTTGAGACATAATCTTGCATAAATCAATTCCATGAAAATTGTCTTATTCACCATTTTAACTTGATTGCTATATCTTTATATGATGAATTAATCTTAATCTTAATCATTAATGACGACTCATTAAAAGGTAAATGGACCCACAAACCGTTCACATAACTAAGTAAACGATTAATCTCAAAATAACGAATGCTTCGATCAATTGGGATGAACGAATCACTTTCTCTTCTCTCTACATTCTACCCCCATACACTCTCTCTATACACTCACCCCTTGTACACACTTTATGTACACTCTCTATATTCACCTTCTCCCATACACTATCCTCATACGCCTCTCATCCCACCATTAGACCCCTTTTTATAAGGTCGTGACAAAGAAATGGACTGCGGTTGCTCATCATCAAATAGACATCCATGCTGCCACAATTTAAAGGGTTGGTTTGTTCCCTTCATGAGTACTACATGCCGTTACACTGGGGCTGTCCGTATTCCATCGCAAATGTAATACAAGTGCACGAAGTCATTCATGCCATTAATGGGTGCACATGATAATCCAATGGAGCTCTACCGGTGAAAATCAAGGGGCTAGGATGCCCGCCGCCAGCAAAAGGCCGGTTGAACTATAAAGAGGCTACCTCGCAATCGAGAGAGGCAAAAGCAAACTAAGGGCTCGTCTTGCCCAATTTTCATGTACAAATGTATATATATATATATATAAAAAAAAGGGGGCTCGCTAGGTTGAAACCCAAAAGGGCAACCTAGGCAAAAGTTAGAGCATTGCACAAAAAAGAATCCCACTAGGTTGAAAACCCGAAAGGGCGGCCTAGGCAAAAAAAGGGTGTGCACAAAGAAATAAAAGAAAAATAGAAGGGGCTATCACCATAGAAAAATAAAAGTCCCATTTTCTTTTCACTTCAAATGTTCTATTTTTCTTTCTTTCCCCACAAAGAAGATTAACACGGCAGCAGCAGCCCATGACAATGGAGCAAGCCACGGCAATGAGATACAATGATGCAGCCTGCCTCGACAAGGAACAACTCACCTCAGTTAAACGAACCTCACACCTCTAAACTCAACCCCAACTTTATCATCATCTGGGCCTTCCCCGAATTACGCGAACCTGAGCTTCTCACATTGAGGAGAACGTAGGCAACCTTAGGGTCCGGTCCAAAATATACACAACCCACCTCGTAGCCAATTTTCCTTCTCTTCTCTCTTCCCCATATTTCTACTCCTGACTTCTTCACTCACAATTGATCAAAACATTTATTAATTTGAGGCTACTTGTTTACCAATTAACCATAACTCATTAACTAATCAACGAGGTCCATTCTCGAGCAATCAAATGAGAATCTTGAATAAAACAATTTTTAAATGTCTCGACAAGTCTTCCGTTCTACAATCTAGGAAAGAGCTAAACATTTACTTTCTGTCAAAGCAGGGGCTTCCCCCTTTTCTACATATATACCCTCAGTTGGTCAAGACAAGCCCCTAGTTTGCTTTCGCCTCCCTCGATTGCGAGGTAGCTTCCTTATAGTTCAAGCGACCTTTTGCTGGCGGCGGGCATCCTAGCCCCTTGATTTTCACCGGTAGAGTTCCATTGGATTATCACGTGCACCAATTAATGGCATGAATGACTTCGTGCACTTGTCTTACATTTGCGATGGAATACGGACAGCCCCAGTGTAACGGCATGTAGTACTCATGAAGGGAACAAACCAACCCTTTAAATTGTGGCAGCATGGGTTTCTATTTGATGATGAGCAACCGCAGTCCATTTCTTTGTCACGACCTTATAAAAAGGGGTCTAATGGTGGGATGAGAGGCGTATGAGGATAGTGTATGGGAGAAGGTGTATATAGAGAGTGTACATGAAGTGTGTACAAGGGGTGAGTGTATAGAGAGAGTGTATGGGGGTAGAATGTAGAGAGAAGAGAAAGTGATTTGTTCATCTCAATTGATCAAAGCATTTGTTATCTTGAGATTAATTGTTTACTTAGTTATGCGAATGGTTTGTGGGTCCATTTACCTTTTAATGTGTCGTCATTAATGATTAAGATTAAGATTAATTCATCATATAAAGATATAGCAATCAAGTTAAAATGGTGAATAAGACAATTTTCATGGAATTGATTTATGCAAGATTATGTCTCAAGTCTAGAGAGAAAAGAAATAAAGACTCTTTTATTGGAACTAAAATATTTAAACTGACTAGTCCGGGGTGGACTTTTACTAAAGAAACAAAAATCGTCCAAGGTAGACTTTTGACTAAGGACACTCTAGAACCTACGAAGACTGAATGATCCCTTTTTTTTTTTTTTTTTTAAAGGAGGTAGCCCCAATTTTCTCATTCTGATATCCAACCACATTCCTTAGGCGCGTGGCGGCATTGGCTTGAGTTGTCAGGACGTGGCCTCTTTGCATTGCTTCCTTTGTTGACACTGTGGGAGTCCTCCTCAATTACGGCTACATCGTCTTTGGTGCGTTGAGGTGATCTAAAGTGAATTGATGAGAGATTTCTGCTAGCATGATTTGAGATCTCTTGTCGTTGATCCCAAATTCCACCTTGGATTATCGTGGCTAGTCCTTTGAGCTTCTCGGAGATGCTTTGTCTCTCCTTTGAATGACGAGTCTCTTGTTCCTCAAGTGCTTTTGCCAACTCCGTCCTATGGCGCTTCTCTTGGGCTTCTAACGCCAAGTGCAATTCTTTGGCATGACGTCTATTTCTCATGTCAATGATCATCTTCAAATCTTCTATGTGCCTCTTCTCTTGGGCGTTGAGTCGTTCGGCCACGCAGGCGAGGGCCATCTCGAAGTACTTTGACGACATGCAGGCGACCTATGGAAGCGACAATATTGGCACATTAATCATCTTCAATGAGGTTAGGCTCATAATTAATGACAAGGCATCGTTATAAAACCACATTTGGAAAAGAGTCGGTCTACACATTTTTGAAATGCATTTTGGTAAAAATTGAAAGTTTGACCGGGCCGAAGTTGCCTACGTTCCCCTTATCATGAGGGAGAGGTCCCACACAATAAGAGGCTCAGGTCGCCGTAGTTCGAATCAAGTTAGACTTTTAAAAAGAGGTGAGAGATGACTATAGGGGTCAAAAAGAGGGAGATTACTCGGTCTTTAGTCAAGCATGGGTGAGGAAGACCTATAGGAATCGGGTAAGGTTTGAATTAAGGTTTGACATAAATTTGACCTAAGGTTTGACCTAAGGTTTGAGACAAGAAATGGTTCAAGCTAGGATGCGACGATAATGGTGGGTTGACCTAGATGGGTAAAGGATAGGTCGACCTAAATGAGCTATATGGTGAATGAATCAAGATAGCGGGCTGTAGCGGTTTGCCTATAGGATGATCTAAGCGGGATAGACATGGTTTGACCTAAGCGGGTCTAAGGTTTACCTATTCGGGTTGGTGGACTAAGGAAGGTTGGAGATTGACCTAGATGGATCCAAGATAGGTAAGTCGACCTAAGTGGGTCACGGGGTGACCTTGACGGGTCAAAGGTGAAGGGGTAGTTTTAACCTAAGATGGAAAAGTTGACCAAAATGGGTCAAGGATGGTGTGTGGACCTAAACGGGTTGACCTAGGTTGGTCTGGACGACGGTGGGTCAAATAATGACCTAGGTAGGTCAAGATGACGGTTTGACCAAAGCGGGTTAGGACCAAAGGTAATTGGGTTCACCTATGGGATCAAAGATTGACCTAAGAGGTCGAAAACGGATAAGGTTGACCTAGAAGTCCAAGTTTGACCTAAGAGGTCGAAGGTGATTGGGTTGACCTAGGAGGTCAAAGGTTGACCTAAGAGGTCAACGGGTGATAATGTTGACCGAGGGGGTCAAAGGTTTACCTAGGAGGATGAGGTTGACCTAGGAGGTCAAAGGTTGACCTAAGAGGTCAAAGATGATTAAGTTGACCTAGGGGTTAAAGGTTGACCTAAGAGGTCAAAGGCGGATGAGGTTGACCTAGGGGGTCAAGGGTAGACCTAAGAGGTCAAAGATGATAAAGTTTACCTAGGGGGTTAACTGTGATAAGGTTGTCCTAGGAGGTCAAGGGTTGACCTAAAAGGTCGGAGGCGGATAAAGTTGACCTAGGCGGTCAAGGGTTGACCTAAGAGGTCGAGGGGTGACCTAAGAGGTCGAGGGTGATAAGGTTGACCTAGGCGGTCAAGGGTAAACCTAAGAGGTTAAAGGCGGATGAGGTTGACCTCTGGGGTCAAAGGTTGACCTAAGAGGTCGAAGGTGATAAGGTTGACCTAGGAGGTCAAGGGTAGACCTAAGAGGTAAAAGGCGGATAAAGTTGACCTAGGGGGGCAAAGGTGGTAAGGTTTATCTAGGAGGTCAAAGGTAGACCTATGAGGTCAAAGGTAGATAAGGTTGACCTAGGAGGTCAAAGGTTGGGAAGGTTGACTTAGGCGGTCAAAGGTTGACCTAGGAGGTCAAAGGTAGATAAGATTGTCCTAAGAGGCCAAAGGATGGTGGGATTTTAGCCAGAGCGGGTCGAGATGAAGGGTAGACCCAAATGGATCGCAATGATGGCCCAACGGATGAGCGATGGACCTTAGAGGTCGCCTAGATGCAATGCACATTTTATTTTGCGAAAAGTTTTGCATTTATTTACATCCTAAATGGGTGGTCCGAGGAGTGTCCTAATCTCTATGTGTGGGTTGACACGGGTTAGGTTAAAGGTTCCCACCGCTCGCGGAACGTACACGGTGAGTGGAGTAGACGAGTGACTCAAAAAATGTGAGGCAGTAGCGCACAAATTCCTGCACATCGAATACTCCAGGTAGTAGGGACCTGTGCAGTGCTGACACGGACTAGTGGTAGTGTGTGGCAAGAAACTAATTCTTTTTAAGGAGAAAAGAGAGAAGTTTTGAATGTTTGAATGATGCTATGCAATGCAATGCAGGAGAAGGAAAATAACGTACAAGGGAGCATAGCAGAGTTTTGTTTGACCCTAATACTAAGACGAAAATAACAAAGGTACAAGGATACAAGGTATATACAAAGTACAAGTATCAACAAAGTACAAGTATTAACATTGCGGGGTGCACGGGTGCATGTGTAAACATGGCAAGTATGTGAGGTGCATGTATAAACATGGCAAGTGTGTGCATGTGTAAACATGGCAAGTGTGTGTAGGGTGCATGTGTAAACATGGAAAGTGTGTGAGGTGCATGTGTAAACATGGCAAGTGTGTGTGAGGTGCACGTGTAAACATGGCAAGTGTGTGCATGTGTAAACATGGCAAGTGTGTGTAGGGTGCATGTGTAAACATGGCAGGTGTGTGTAGGGTGCATGTGTAAACATGGAAAGTGTGTGTGAGGTTCACGTGTAAATATGGCAAGTGTGTGCATGTGTAAACATGGCAAGTGTGTGTAGGGTACATGTGTAAACATGGCAGGTGTGTGTAGGGTGCATGTGTAAACATGGCAGGTGTGTGTAGGGTGCATGTGTATACATGGCAGGTGTGTGTAGGGTGCATGTGTAAACATGGAAAGTGTGTGCATGTGTAAACATGGCAAGCATCATGATGTGACGAAAGTTAGACCCACTAAGTTTGAAAAAGTTTCAAAGCAGTCCCCAGCAGAGTCGCCACTGTGAATACGTGTGTTTGAATTTGAGATTATTCATAGTAACATTAAAATTATGAGAGTCGCCACGCCGTTTTAATTATAGCCAAAACTTTGAGAAAAAGCATGTTTAATGGGTTCGGGGGTCAAATTACAACAAGAGAATAATATTAAACGTTATCACTCCTATTGCCCGAATTGATCGGTCTTTCTATCATGATGAATGTGTTAGTAGTGTGTTAGTGATTAAGACCGGATCCGAAGATTGCCTACGTTCCTCTCAATGTGAGAAGCTCAGGTCAGCGTAGTTCGAGAAGAATTTAGAATAGGCAGAAGAATCGGGATCAAGCATAATGAGGGGGGAATTACCTAAAGATTAGGGTTTAGAAGTAGTTCCTAGATCATCCTTGGGTCGATGAACCTTAGATCATCATCGGCTATGAAATAACATGTAATTATGAAGATCACAACCCTAAATATAGCATAAATAAGGTTTTAATCTATGAACACGAAGAACATGGGAAGAACATATTATGAACATATGAATAAACATGCAAAGCATATGAAGAAACTATGAATAAACATGTAAGAACATGAATATAAAAGATCTACATTAAAAATGATGCAAGAACATGAAGAAAAGGTTAGAAAACTTACCTATGTTGGCAAGAAATAAACCTTGATCTCCTTGAGTGTTTGAATGCTTAATTAGGGAGAAAATTGTGTTTAAGAACTCCAAAATTCGGACTTAGAGCTCTTAAAATCGGATCCCTTCAATTATGAGGCAAGGGAGGTCTTTAAATAGGAAACTGATGGAGAGATCTGACGGTCAGGATCATCCGGAGCGGATGTGGCCGCGTGGCCAAGATGGAGGGCGGCGGCGACGTTGGCCGCGTGGCCAAGGTTGGAGCTTGGGCGAATGTGGCCGCGTGGCCATCGTTGCTGGCTGACTTAATTTTCAAGCTAGGGTTTCTGCATGGTTTTAAGGAAACCATTTATTACCTATTTTGATAGATTTTGTCATAAATGAGGTATTTCGGGAATCCGGAACAAGTCTTTGGAAGGTTTCTAATTCCTATAAAGTCCTTGTATTTTTGGGAAAGCCCTAATAAACTCATTTTCAGGTCGGGTACTAACACAACCTTAACAACTTTCTTTGCCTTTTTCTTCGTTGGAGAACCAGCAGCTTGTACAACTATTGTGCTGGTAGAAACCTTTTTGGATATTCCATTCCAATCAGTAAGCTTGAAAGATTTCAGTTTGTCAAAGTCAAAACTTGGAGGTGCTGGGGAAGCTCTGACAATCTCTGAATTGTTCCTTAAGATTGTGCGTATCATCATATAGTGACAACCCTTACCAGGGTGAGCCTTGATCTTTCTTCTGTCTTCTTTCCACTTAACAACAGCAATTGCAATGACTTTAAATAGGTAGGCACACCATTTGAATTCTTCTTGTAATACAATGGCTGCCATTGCCTCAAACTGAATATCAGTTACATGGGTGTGGGATCCAGATCTACAAACTAAACATCTATCCATGATTTCAGCAAGAGTAAAATATCTCCTTCTATAATGAGATTTCAGATGATTATCTCCACTAAGTCGAGGACCGGCTCCCCTCATAAGGGTCCATGCCTTGTCCAAGTACTTATCATTAGCTAGACTAGTTACACCTTCACTTCCAAGGAGAGCCAAAGCAGCAGAAATAGAGGATGGAGTGATAGAGATCGGGACGCCGGCGACAGTAGAATTAATGGAGACGAAGGTTGACGAATCATTTGGGGCAGGGATATCTGAGGCGTTGGAGAAAAACTCTTGCACTTGACCCAAAAATATGAACTCAACACCAGTTGGAGTGATGAAAGAGTCCAGAAGAGAACCAATCAATAGATTTCTCAAGAAATCAACGTCAAGAGTGTCATCGAAGAATGTGGAGTCAATATAGCCTCCATAGATATCCTTTTCGTTGCTCGACATAATCTGCAAAATCACTCAAGAAATCTCACAAGTTAGAAATCAATTAGTTCAAACTAAATGTTGAGTAACAAATGTAAATCATCAAATGGTTACCAGAGATTAGAGTAAGATCTTTATAGACTGGTAGGAGATGATGATGATGAACACAAGCAACAAGGAGTGTTCAGGTGAGTGAAGAGCGAAAAGAATAAGAAGAGGTTTAAGTGAAGCTTTTATATGTTATAGAATAGAGAGAGAATAAGAAGGGTTTGCATGGGGAGAAGAGAAGTAATGAGGAGTTTAACTATAGCTAATAACTCGGAGAACGTGCGCACACAATGTATTAAATGCACGAACTGGATGGTTGAAATTAGACGGTTAAACTTAGGAGAGAGAAAGGGTAAAAATGGCAACAATAATATTGTTAATATAAGAGTTACCTTACTGATTTATCACACGGTTTTGGGATAAATCTTTGACACGATTTGGGTAAGGCGGTGTACACATGTGTCAGAGAGGTGGTGTGACCGATTGTACCTTTGATTTGACATTGCTTACATCATGTGTCAGAGAATCCTTATCCGTTAGAATGAGATCTACCGATGAATTTGAATTTTGAATTTTTTTTGTTTCATATCGGCAAGACATAATTTGTAAAGATGTTAATCGGCAAGATATTGTCGGCATAGAGTTCGTCGGCAAGATATAGTTGCTTTGCTGATTTGATCGGCAGACTAATACAAGTAGCAAAGTCAGCACAGTTTTAACCATTGTAATCAATCATACCTAGTTCACCTCTGAGGAATTCAAATCTTTTCTGATCTAAAGGCTTTGTCAGTATGTCTGCTCTTTGGAAATCGGTATGAACTTTGAGCAGCACAAAATTTCCCTTTTCTCCATGTTCCTTCAGAAAGTGGTATTTGATGTCTATGTGCTTGGTTTTAGAGTGCATGACCGGATTGTTTGATAGTGAGATAGCAGATTGATTGTCACAGTAAATGGGACAAACTTGAGATGGAACTTTATAGTCAACCAGCTGCTGCTTCATCCAAAGGATCTGTGAACAGCAACTGCCGGCAGCTATGTAGTTAGCTTCAGTAGTGGAAATGGAAATTGATGCTTGCTTTTTACAAGACCAAGACACCAACCGATCACCAAGAAATTGGCATGTTCCACTTGTACTTTTTCTGGTCACCCTACAAGCTGCAAAGTCTGCATCTGAATAACCTATTAGATTAAAAGATGAATCTCTAGCATACCATAATCCAAGGTTAGCAGAACCACATAAGTATTTAATAATGTGTTTTATATCCTGCAGATGGGATTCCCTAGGGTCAGCGTGAAACCTGGCACATACACAAAAGGCAAACATGATATCTGGTCTACTGGCAGTTAGATAGAGGAGTGAGCTAATCATACCTCGGTAGACAGTCATATCTACCTTCTTACCAGACTCATCCTTATCTAAATGAATGTTAGTGCCCATCGGTGTGCTTTGAGAATGAGCAGAGTCAATGCCAAACTTCTTGATTAATTCTTTTGCATACTTGGCTTGACTGATGAATATTCCCTCATTGGTTTGCTTGACTTGAAGTCCAAAGAAATATGTCAGTTCACCCATCATGCTCATCTCGAACTTGATCTGCATTAGCTTCTCAAATCTCTTGCAAAGTGATTCGTTAGTAGAACCAAAAATAATATCATCGACATATATTTGAACAAATAATAAATGACCCTCATGCTTGGGAACAAACAAAGTAGTATCGATTTTACCTCGAGTGAAACCTAAGCCATCGCTAAGTAAAAACTTAGAAAGGGTTTCATACCATGCCCTTGGAGCTTGCTTTAGGCCATATAGAGCTTTCTTCAATCGGTAGACATGATCAGGCTTCTTAGAGTCCTCAAAACCAGATGGTTGTTCAACATAAATGAGTTCTTGGAGTTCTCCATTCAAGAAGGCACTTTTCACGTCCATTTGATATAGTTTGAATTCTTTGAAGGCAACATAGGCTAAGAAAAGTCTTATAGCTTCCAATCTTGCAACAGGAGCAAATGTCTCGTCGTAGTCAATCCCTTCTTCTTGTCGGTAGCCTTTTGCAACTAACCTTGCTTTGTTTCTTGTGATATTCCCAGCTTCATCCAACTTGTTCCTGTGGACCCACTTTGTACCAATAACTTGTTGAGAAGTTGGTCTTGGCACAAGTTCCCATTCATTGCATCTTTCTAACTGATTCAGTTCCTCTTGCATGGCTTCAATCTAACCAGGATCGGCAAGAGCTTCTTCAATCTTCTTTGGTTCTATGTTGGAAACCATAGCAGATGAGAAGAGACTTTCATCAAATACCTTGCTAAGGTTCCTTGTTAATCTTGGAACAAAGACATCACCAATCACATTTTCTAATGGATGATTATGAACTGCTCTAACTTCTCTCGGCACATCATGTCTTACTGATTCTTGTTGTAAAGATTCTAGAGGAGGATCATGATCAGCAGATGGTGGAAGAGAAGAGGAGTTTTGAGTGAGAGGTGGATGAGAACTTGAAGGGATAGGTATTATAACAGAAATAGGTTGAGGGCTAGATCTGTCTTCAGGATGATCAGCAGAGTTTGTATTGGCATAAGGATTATGAAAGTTATCGGTATGATCATGTTTTGCCGATGATGGGAAATATTGATTATCTGCTGGTTCAAATACTGAGATGACTGGATTAGCAGCTGGTACTTGACCTGCAGGTTTAGAATTACTGGATTCACCTGTCTCATGAGCACTAGAAGCATTAGTACTATTTGGAGCCTTGTTAGACTCTAACAAATCAAATTTATCAAAGGTTACATGAACAGAATCAACAATTTTCAAAAGTTTCTTATTGAAAACTCAAAAGGCCTTACCGTGTTTAGCGTAACCAACAAAGATTCCTTCATCAGCTTTCTCATCAAATTTACCTCTATGCTTCTTACCGTTGTAGAGCACATAACATTTGCAGCCGAATATTTTGAAGAAGCCAATGTTGGGAATTCTGCCTCTAGAGAGTTCATAAGGAGTCTTGTTGTTGAATTTGTTGATTAGAGATCTGTTCTGAGTGAAGCAGGCGGTATTGATGGCTTCAGCCCAAAAGTATTTCGGCAGCCTTGCTTCAGCAATCATGGTTTTTCCAGCTTCAATTAGAGTTCTGTTCTTTCTCTCAACGACACCATTTTGTTGTGGTGTACCGGCAGCTGAGAAGTTGTGGTCTATACCATGATCATCACATTACTGAGCAATACCATTATTCTAAAATTCAGTGCCGTTGTCTGATCTCATACTGATGATATCGCTTTCTTTCCGGGTTTGTAGCAATCTGAATAACTTGGTAGCAACGGTGTAAGTGTTATCCTTATGACTGAAGGTTTCCGCCCAAGTATATCTAGAGAAATCATCTACTACAACCAAGGTGTATCTACTTCCCCGAATACTTGCTGTAGTTGTGGGGCCAAATAGATCCATATGTAGCAATTGGAGGCACTTAGAAGTTGACATGCAGGGCTTGCTTCGGAAGGATGACTTGTGTTGTTTTCCAAGCTGGCAGGCCTTGCACTTCTTTGCTTGATCAGCAGACACTTGAGGAAGACCGGTAACTAGATTTGAACCGGCAAGCTTAGATAGATATTTGAAGTTCAAGTGACTGAGTCTCTTGTGACATAGCCATGAGTTCTCACTGATGTTCTTAGCTACAAAACAAACATTAGCAATACCAGTAATAGCACTTAAGTCTACTGCATAAATGTTACCATTGCGTTTGGCAGTGAGAAGAGTTTCGCTGGAGGCAATGTCTTTCACATAGCAACTGGAAGTAGTAAATACACATTGCATTCCTTTATCAAAGAATTGTGATACTGATAGAAGGTTGTGTTTCAAACCATCCACAAGAGAGACCTTCTGTACAGTAACTGCACCTCTCTTGATGGTACTAATACCGATGATTTTTCCTTTGGTATTATCACCGAAAACTACTGGGGGACCTGATGCTTCTAAAATATCGGCAAGTAGATCTGCAAATCCTATCATGTGCCTTGAGCAGCCACTATCTAGAATCCACAAATCCTTGCTTGCGCCTGTTGAGGCCATGAAGCATTCCTGAAATAAAACAGTATGCTTATGGTCCCCCTTATTCTTGGGTCCGAGGGTTAGTTCCTCTTTGGCAACCACATCTGGCCACCACTAAAGGATGCAACCTCAGTGGGTCCCGATAGGTGCTTCAAGAGGCATTCATGAGCCTTGTGACCATAATCAGAACAATTAGAACATCTCACTTGACTGATAGACAGTGGAGTTGGTAGAACATCATTCTGTTTAGTCAGTACATCGACAGAACTTGAGGATTGAGCAGGCACAAACTTAGTAGGTTTGAAGGTGCTAGTGTTGCCTTTCTTCCCATTCTGTTTACCTTTGGCAGTTACCTTTTTAGGTACTTGTCCATCGGCAGCAGAGGTGGTTAGACCGGCAGCACTTGCTCTGCTGATGTATTCACCAAGAACACCGTTATCGACAAACTCAGTGTTAGCAACCTTAACATTACTTTGTTTGTGCTTATCTTTCCTTTTGTTCTGGTTCTTAGGATACTTCATAGCAACAACACTATATACTGGCTTGGCATCCACATGTGCTGGGTTAACAGAACTATATTCAACTTTCCCACCCTTTTTCTCGGTCGAATAAGTTTCAGTAGAGCTACTGCTGCTGGAATCGAATCCTAACCCAGATTGGTCCTTATATGACATTTGGGTCTGTAGGATTGTTTTAACATCAACTCTAGATTTTGTGTAAGAATCAACAATCCTTGAGAGATGATTGTTTATTTTCACAAGATCTTCGATCTGAGCTATCAATACTGCCACTTGACTTTTGAGATCTAGGTTATCTTTCTTTAGAAGAACAGACTCAAGCTCATGTCCTTTGAGAACTGTAAGTTCGGACATAAGCAAGTCATTCTCTGCAGAAATTCTATTAAAATCAGCAGCCATCACTTTATGAACGCTACTCAGCTTCTCATGATCAATAAAAAGTTCATCCATTGTCTCTACCATTTCAGCTTTAGATATTTCAGGAAAGGGATCTGCTAAAATTTTGGTGGTAGATGGAATAGGTTTGGGAGAGAAGTCAGGTAGAGAAGAGATGGGTTTAGATAAGATTTTGGCAATGCTTGGATGTTGAGTGAATGAGATTTTTCTGGTCATCGGTAAGGATTTAGGTTTGGTGACAGTGAATTGAGAGGAGTTATACTGCCCATAGAGTGAGGTTCCCACTTGATGAACTTTGTATCCATTTGGGTTTTCTGCTTTAACACTAATTTCTTTGAAGTGTGGTTGAGGTCTTCCAGTAGCTTCTTTTCTGACTGGAGTTCTTGGAGGAGATGGATCTCAGTAGACTTGAGTCGGTAATAAGGATGTATCGGCATCTTCCAAGTCTAGGGCAACAAAACTTACATCGGCATCTTCATCTTCATCGGCATCTTTGTCTGAGTCAGTTTCACACCAAACCGGTAAGGCCTTTTTTATGCTTTCATCGGCAACAAAGCTTTGAGACTTAGGATGTCTCTTGGTAAATCATTTCCTCACATACTCATATTTTGGTTGAGGACATTTAGAAGTAAAGTGACCAGGTTTTCTGCAGTTGAAGCAAACAAGATCACCTTTATTTTTCTTTCCGTCGGTAGCACTCGTTGAGGGTTTGTTGTAACTTGCTGGTTTTTGAAATGATGGTGTGAATGGTTTTGGTTGCTGGTAGCTTCCTTTCTGCATTGTTTTGAAGTCTTTAAACCTTTTGTAGTTCCTAGCGAAGTCGGCAAATTCGTCTTCTTCCATAGGTTGTTCTGTGGTTGTTTCTGGGAATTTGGAACATCAGGGTGTCAGGTGGGGATCTATAGGAGGGAATTTTTTTGAAGGGAAGGATATCTGTGACTGAGCTGATAGAGACAAGTTTTTGAAATTTTTATCGAGAACGTTAGGTTTTTACAGTTCTCTCTCATACAGAAATAGACTAGACACAAGATTCTGAATAGAAGTCTTGTTTAAGTCTCTCACTTCCCTAACAGCAGTGACCTTGGTATGAAACTCATTTCCAAAGAACTTAGAAAATGAATATTTAGGTCTTTCATGGTATAAACCTTACCTAATGAAGCACATAAATTACTTACCTCGCAGAATCTGTCGTAGGCACTCCTGAGTGATTCACCATCTTGTTTCTTGAAGGATTCAAACTCAGCAATGCAATCGTAGAGTCTGTTGTACTTCACTTGCTCATCGCCTTCAAAGTAAGCAAGGAGCTTGTTCCAGCATTCTTGAGCCATGGAGCATAAGTCAATGAGTTTGTATTACTTGTCACCACAGGAGATAATGTGGCATGCTTTTCCATCTAGGGCGGCTGAAAGTTTGTCATCCTCAGTCCATTCCTCTCTTGGTTTCTCAACCAAAGTTTCTTCAATCTGAACATGGGTTTCTTGTTCAGTGTCACGATCAGCATGTTGTGTCAGCGGAGTGGAGGGAATAGGTCTATAGGTGGTTGAGACTTTCAAGGGAATAATTGGACCACCTTCTATGACCTTCATCAACCGGTCATCGATTGAGTTCATATACTTTATCATACGAGATTTCCAGACACCAAACTCGTTGACATTCAACAACGGAATGGTAGTGATGTTGAATGACTGCATGATTTTTCCTGCCATGGTATCGGCAAACAAGCTGCAAAGCTTGGAAATTTCTTTCAAAATTCCAAGCTCTGATACCAATTGTTAGGCCCAATTGGTAGGAAAATAGGCTAGAGGGAGGGTGAATAGCATTTTTAAAACTTTTGAATAATAACACTTTTTAAAAGCAAAGTCACTTATCAGATTGCAAATTATTATCAGTAAGCGCAGCGGAGAAGATATGACTGTTGGGTTTCGGAGTAACATGCGCAGTGGAAAATAGCATTCAAAATTTTATGAAACCCAAAGCCCATAGATCCGTTCATATGATTGAATAAAATACTTGCAATATGAATACAGGAAAACTAACCCTTGGTGACTATGAATTTGGTCTTTGATCTTGGCGGAGAAATTGAAGCTTTGTCACGAACAAGTAAGAACACGAACTTGAAGATGATGAGCTTCACCCTCTAGCGGTATCCACAACACGAACGAATATCAAGAACACTTGATCTTGGTTGCTAGACCAAAATTGTGTAACACGTTTTCACAATCAGTATGAACTATATGGAATTATATTTGTGTATTATTTTGTTCTTCAATCTAAGATGTCTTAGAACCAAATAAACCTCTCTCAAACCCTTTGGAGATTTGCACAAAAGCTATTGCTTTGATTCTGGCCGAATTTGGCCGTTTATATACAAGTTAGACCTATTCCAAATAGGAAACTTGTGTCTAAAACCGTCCAATATTCTTTTCCAAATCAAATAAGGAACCCTGTCCCGATATGGAGTGCGGCCGCCCAAAACCCTTGTGCGGTCGCACATCTATCTGGAATGTTTCTGGTACTTTCTGGACCAAACTGTGCGGCCGCCCAACCCAAACTGTGCGGTCGCCCACTTGTCCAGATTTCCAGAAATTCCAAAATTCCAATATAGTCCTTATTTAAGATTCGTTCTATTGTGTGTGACCCTTTAGGATTATACTAAGTTGGCAATGGGTTCAAACATGAAAGCATAAGATATGATTAGGTTCTAGCAAACCGTCATACCTACCTAAATAGTATAACTAGATACAAGTTCGCATTCCTTTAGAATATGTCATAATCCCTTTATCCACGATCTCATTGAACACAAGTCATGGTCAAACGGTCAACTTGTCTTTGTTCAATACTTCCTCGATTCCAAAATATGTTAATAATCCAAATGACATTGATATAATCAATTCATTTGAGTCCGGCCGAACATTTTCATCAACATCATTCCTACGAGAGGCCTAAGCTTGAGATCTCTCCGAAGAGGGACAAATCCATTCAGCTTATTATTCTTCCCTACATGAATCCGATTATGCCAATCATACCCTTTATAACTACCCGGTTAAAGGTAGCGTTTGAATATGTCAAACATAATGTTCATCAAGTGGAAGACTATAATAACTTCATGTCTAAGGATTCGAATGACATAACTAATATGAGATATATGTACGACATAGACCATGACATAAATCTCATACAGCGGGTCATGTCCAGTACCTTGTTCTAAACAAGTACCCATAAATCTAACATGATCATCTCATGATCATTTAGCCTTTATACTAACAAGTACTAGGGACGGAGATTATTATAAGTAAACATGAACAACAATAATAATCAAAACACTTCTTTATTGATATGAAATAAATGATAACAATTACAACGTTTATTAAACGTGCCTAGGGAACCACTACCAACATTCTCCCACTTGCCCTAGGCCCAATCTCCCATATATATAATACCCATGGACCTAACATGACCTTCATGTTTAGCTTGTGAAAGTCCCTTTGTTAGCGGGTCCGCAACATTGTCATCAGTAGGTACTCTGCATATATTTACATCTCCCCTATCAACGATTTCTCGAATGATATGAAAATGCCTAAGTATGTGTTTGGATTTCTGATGTGCTCTTGGTTCCTTTGCTTGAGCAATAGCACCATTATTATCGCAATAAAGGTCTATTGGATTAGCAATACTAGGAACCACTTCAAGTTCAGTAATGAACTTCTTAATCCAAATAGCTTCCTTTGCAGCATCCGATGCAGCAATATAATCAGCTTCTGTTGTAGAATCAGCGGTTGTACTTTGCTTGAAACTCTTCCAGCTTACAGCTCCACCATTTAACATAAACACAAAACCCGATTGCGATCGACTATCATCTTTGTCGATTTGGAAGCTTGCATCCGTGTAAGCATTTATCACGAGATCATCTTCCATTCCTCCATAGACCAAAAACGAATCTTTAGTTCTTCTCAAGTACTTAAGAATCGCTTTTACAGCCATCCAGTGATTTTCACCGGGGTCGGATTGGTATCTACTTGTCATGCTCAAAGCATAAGATACATCCGGCCTAGTACAAATCATGGCATACATGATGAACCCAATTGCCGAAGCATATGAACATCATTCATTTTCTCACGCTCATCTTTTGTCTTAGGACATTGAGTCTTTCTTAGAGAAACTCCATGTAACACGGGCAAGGTACCTCTCTTAGAATTTTCCATTCGGAATCTTCTAATGACCTTGTCAATGTATGTACTTTGGCTTAAACCAAGTAGCCTCCTTGATCTATCTCTATAGATCTTAATGCCAAGTATATATGCGGCTTCACCCATATCTTTCATTGTGAAGCACTTTCCCAACCAAGTCTTTACGGACTGAAGTGTAGGAATGTCGTTTTCAATGAGTAATATGTCATCCACATACAAAATCAGGAATAGCACTATGCTCCCACTAATTTTCTTGTATACACAAGGCTCATCTTCATTCTTGATGAAACCAAACTCTTTGACCGATTCATCAAAACGGAGATTCCAACTCCTAGAAGCTTGCTTCAATCCATAGATAGATCTCTGCAATTTGCATACCTTTTAATTCTGTTCAAAACCTTCTGGTTGTGTCATATATACATCCTCTTGTAGTTTTCCATTCAGGAAAGCGGTTTTGACATCCATTTGCCATATTTCATAGTCATGATATGCGGCAATGGCAAGCAGAATTCTTATAGACTTGATCATTGCTATGGGTGAAAAGGTTTCATCATAGTCAATACCATGAACTTGCCTATAACCCTTCGCTACAAGCCTAGCTTTGTAAGTATGCACCTTCCCATCCATGCCAGTCTTCTTCTTGAAGACCCATTTGCATCCTATGGTTTTTACACCTTCGGGTGTATCAATTAAGTTCCAAACTTGATTGTCTTGCATGGATTGCAATTCAGATTCCATGGCTCCAAGCCACTTATCCGAATCAAGAGAAGACATCGCCTCTTGGTAGGTTGTCGGTTCATCATTCTCAATGATTTCCACCTCATTACTATCCGTTACGAGAAATCCATATCTCTCGGGCTCGGATCGTAACCTACTAGATCTGCGAGTCGCTTGTGTATTTTGAACAGGTTCCACAACTCCTTGTGGTTCTTGTTCTTGTTCCACTATTGGTTCAATGTCATTTTCTGGGTCTCGAATCTCTTCAAGATTTATTTTACTCCCACTGATTTCTTTGGAGAGAAACTCTTTCTCTAGAAAGACACCAGTTCGGGCAACAAAAACTTTGTTATCCTCACGGTTGTAAAAGTAATATCCTCTAGTTTCCTTTGGATATCCCACGAAAATACATTTGTCAGATATGTGTGCAAGTTTGTTAGAGACAAGTCTTTTGACATAGGCTTCGCAACCCCAAATCTTCATGAAAGATAAACAAGGTTTCTTTCCGTTCCACATCTCATATGGAGTCTTTTGAACCGATTTAGTTGGAACACGATTTAGTGTGAATGCAGCGGTTTCTAGAGCGTAACCCCAAAAGGATATTGGAAGATCAACTTGACTCATCATTGATCGAACCATGTCTAACAAAGTCCGATTTCTCCTCTCAGACACACCATTCCATTGTGGTGTTCTGGGTGGAGTTAATTGTGAAACTATTCCACAATTCTTTAGATGATCATCAAATTCATGACTCAAGTATTCTCCACCTCGATCTGATTGAAGTGCCTTGATACTTTTGCTAAGTTGTTTTTCTACTTCATTTTGAAATATTCTAAATATCTCAAATGCTTCACTTTTATGTTTCATTAGGTAAACATACCCAAATCTACTATAATCATCAGTGAAGGTTATGAAGTATTGAAATCCTCCCCTAGCATTGCTACTTAATGGTCCGCATACATCGGAATGTATCAACCCCAATAAGTCGCTTGCCCTATCACCTAACCTGGTAAAAGGTGTCTTAGTCATTTTTCCAAGAAGACACGACTCACAAGTATCATATGATCCAAGGTCACATGAACCCAAGAGACCGTCCCCATGGAGTTTTGAGATACGCTTCTCATTAATATGACTAAGACGGCAATGCCATAAATAAGTATGATTTACATCATTAGGTTTAGATTTCTTATTTATATGATAGACATTGTCATTATTTTCATTCTTGACATTCAAGACATAAAGGCCATTAAATGAATTAGCTATACCATAAAGCACATCATTTAAATAAATAGAAAATTTCTTATTCTCAATAAGAAACTTAAAACCTTCATTATCCAAACAAGAAATTGAAATAATATTTCTACTTAAATCCGGAACATAATAACAATTGTTCAAAACAAGAATTAATCCGGTAGGTAAAGTGACTTCATAAGTCCCTACGGCTAATGTATCAACTCTTGCTCCATTCCCCATGCGTAGGTCTACTTCACCCTCTTTAAGTAGTCTCCTATTCTTTAGACCCTGCACATTTAAACAAATGTGAGAACCACATCCGGTATCCAATACCCAAGAATCAGTGGTAGAAAGGATAATATCTATCATATAGATACCTGAAGTTGAAGAAGCCTTGCTGCTCTTCTTCTTCTTTTGCTCTTCCAAGAAAGCCTTGCAATTACGTTTCCAATGACCAATTTCTTGACAATGAAAACAGATTACATCCTTTGTGAATCGGGTTTTGCCTCAGAAGCCTTGGCAACCTTTGCCTTGCTTATCTTGGGTTTGAGAACTTTCTTACCCTTTCCTTTGGCACTAGCCTTCTTCCCATCATGAACCAAGAGCACGGGAGAACCTTTCTCCGCAATCTTCATCTCCGCAGTTTTAAGCATCCCATGCAACTCGGAGAGATTCTTATCCATTCCATGCATATTATAATTCATCACAAACTGATTATAACTCTTGGGCAATGAATTAAGAATGAGATCCGTGGCTAGCTCCAATGGTATTGGATAGCCAAGTTTCTCAAGGTGCTCTACATAACCTTTCATTTTCAACATATGAGGACTCACTTGTTGCCCTTCATTCATTTTGCAAGTAGTGAATGCAACAATGGTCTTGTACCTCTCTTGCCTAGCTTGCTCTTGAAACATGGCTCTTAACTCCACGCCTATCTCATAGGCTTCCAAATATTCCAAACTTTGTTGGAGTTTTGAGCACATAGTAG
Organism: Campanula takesimana; assembly: GCA_026119855.1. NCBI lineage: Eukaryota > Viridiplantae > Streptophyta > Magnoliopsida > Asterales > Campanulaceae > Campanula > Campanula takesimana. The sequence goes on from JAOWBW010001062.1 coordinate 155,802, forward strand.
CAAGCATGAGACAACTTACATCTCTAGAATCATTACGATGTTTCTTGTAATTGTCTCTTTCTGCCCTAGGGGCAGTAGGTTCTGCTTCAGCAGGAAGTGGCCCATCAAGAATGTACAACTTATCTTCTTGCCTTAGAACAATTCTTAGGCTACGGATCAAATCCATAAAGTTAGTACCATTCTCTTGGAGCTTATCCTTCTCAAGGATTGATCGCAACGAAATTGATTGAGTGTTAGTAGTCATTATCTACAAGTATGCAAAATTTCCAAAATTTAATAAGTACCAGTTCCATTAAAGAAATAAATAATGTATTTCTCGAAAAAAATACTCCCACTAAATTATATAACCTTCATATACATCCCATGTATAATATAATTTAATTGGGCTAAGATCCAACTTTAATTTAACTTTTGAGTCCACGGAGGCGGACCGCTCAAAACTAAACTAATTAGGTAGACAATCATGTCAATCATATCCCATATGATTCTTAGATTCTTTTATGAGATTCTTTGAGAAATCCAATTTCAAAAAGCATGTTTAATCTCATCTTTTGCCTAGGCCAAAAACTGTTTTGACGCCTAATTAAGTCCAACCATTTTAAATGTATAGGAACCATTCAATTTAATGCACCTTGCGGAGGCAAGCCCACATCAAATTAATGAACCTCATCTTGCTCATACATGAATAAAATTAATGCACCTTGCGGAGGCGAACCCACATCAAGATCACCCATGTATAAGTAAGTGTTTTAAACATGGCATGGCAATAAAGGACTTAAAACTTTCTTTGAAGGTTCATCACATATAGCATACAACACATTTATGAGCACATAATATAAACATGTTAGGCATCAAGTTTAGCCACTAAATTAATCTTCATTAATTTAAGCATAATATTTATGTGTCATTAGTTTCTCTATGATTATGAGGATGAGACTATTTCAACTTTGGTTATTATCTCCAAATCAAGACAACAAGAAGTGCGGCCGAAACTAAGCCATGAGGCATCCACAATTCCGCACTAATTCAAGAAACCAAAAAAAATAGTCCATGTAGCCGAAACTAAGCAATAGATGGTCTCGATAAATGTAGGCCAATTGCATCCATAATTTCACATGGATCTCCAATCTTTGAATCAAGAACTTTGTTTCTCAATTTTAGAAATTATGAACTCTTCATAATTCTAACTTCGTTTTATCTTTGAAACTTTGATTGCGATCAAGTTTGGGAAACACAATCTCGATGAACGTAGATTAGCTATCCAAACCTTGAGCCAATCTTAGAATCACAAGACTAAAACAAATAGGAAAATCAAACCCCAAGATCCACACCAAAACCAACTACCCAAAACCCATTCCAGACCAGCAGGTTTGGCCTGGTTCTGTTACTTGTTTGGTTGGTACCTTTTGAAAATTCCAAATCTGATCAAAAGGCAAAAAGAATCCGCATTCTGGTTGCTTTGTGCGGCCGCCCAGAAATCACTGTGCGGTCTCCCAAACATGTGCGTCCGCCCACGTGATTCAGTGCGGTCGCACAGGATGATCAGAAGGCAATTTTAAAGTTCGAAAATATGTCTCAAAATTGTTTTTCCCCGATTATTAAGACCATAATCCAATCAGAATTAATAATCAAACAATTCAGAATCCATCATAATATATATTGCGATTGAATCGTGCGATTAAAGTTGCAAAAACAATAAACCACATAAAATCACACAACATAAACATCATATATCCAATATTCATATCATGTTAGGCACATAAACAATTTATATACACACTACATGATCTAAGTATTGAAATAATCAACATGAACGGGGATCTGATACCACTGTTGGGTTTCGGAGTAACATGCGCAGCGGAAAATAGCATTCAAAATTTTATGAAACCCAAAGCCCATAGATCCGTTCATATGATTGAATCAAATACTTGCAATATGAATACAGGAAAACTAACCCTTGGTGACTATGAATTTGGTCTTTGATCTTGGTGGAGAAATTGAAGCTTTGTCACGAACAAGTAAGAACACGAACTTGAAGATGATGAGCTTCACCCTCTAGCGGTATCCACACCACGAACGAATATCAAGAACACTTGATCTTGGTTGCTAGACCAAAATTGTGAAACACGTTTTCACAATCAATATGAACTATATGGAATTATATTTGTGTATTATTTTGTTCTTCAATCTAAGATGTCTTAGAACAAAATAAACCTCTCTCAAACCCTTTGGAGATTTGCACAAAACTAATTGCTTTGATTCTGGCCGAATTTGGCCGTTTATATACAAGTTAGACCTATTCCAAATAGGAAACATGTGTCTAAAACCGTCCAATATTCTTTTTCAAATCAAATAAGGAAACCTGCCCCGACATGGTGTGCGGCCGCCCAAAACCCTTGTACGATCGCACATCTATCTGGAAGGTTTCTGGTACTTTCTGGACCAAACTGTGCGGCCGCCCAACCCAAACTGTGCGGTCGCCCACTTGTCCAGATTTCCAGAAATTCCAAAATTCCAATATAGTCCTTATTTAAGATTCGTTCTATTGTGTGTGACCCTCTAGGATTATACTAAGTTGGCAATGGGTTCAAACATGAAACCATAAGATATGATTAGGTTCTAGCAAACTGTCATACCTACCTAAATAATATAACTAGATACAAGTTCGCATTCCTTTAGAATATGTCATAATCCCTTTATCCACGATCTCATTGAACACAAGTCATGGTCAAACGGTCAACTTGTATTTATTCAATACTTCCTCGATTTCGAAATATGTTGATAATCCAAATGACATTGATCTAATCAATTCATTTGAGTCCGCCTGAACATTTTCATCAACATCATTCCTACGAGAGGCCTAAGCTTGAGATCTCTCCGAAGAGGGACAAATCCATTCAGCTTATTATTCTTCCCTACGTGAATCCGATTATGCCAATCATACCCTTTATAACTACCCGGTTAAAGGCAGCGTTTGAATATGTCAAACATAATGTTCATCAAGTGGAAGACTATAATAACTTCATGTCTAAGGATTCAAATGACATAACTAATATGAGATATATGTACGACATAGACCATGACATAAATCTCATACAGCGGGTCATGTCCAGTACCTTGTTCCAAACAAGTACCCATAAATCTAACATGATCATCTCATGATCATTTAGCCTTTATACTAGTGCTTAACAAGTACTAGGGACGGAGATTATTATAAGTAAACATGAACAACAATAATAATCAAAACACTTCTTTATTGATATGAAATAAATGATAACAATTACAACATTTATTAAATGTGCCTAGGGCACCACTACCAACAATGACTTAGTTTTAACTCACACAAAATAATTTATTAAACGGTTTTGAGAGCTTGGTTTAACACAAAGTGATTTTACAAAGTTCAATGTAGTTTCAAGAGATTGGTAAATAGAAATTACAATGAATCAGTAAGAACAAGTAAGATATGCCGGTGATAGAGTTCCAACTGGCAAGGACAAAATAAGTAACAAGGGACACAATGATTTGGAGAGGTTCACAGTGTAAATACTGCTACGTCCTGTACCAAGTTTGGTCAGAACTATGATTTGGGTTAAAAGCACTATTAGATATCCCTAGTTTATTACAAGAGCAGCTTTGCTGGATACAAAGGCTAAATTCTAGAGATCACTAATGGATCGTAGTACAAATCTGACCAAGTGTTTTTAAGCGGAAAGTCCAAGAGAACTTATCTCACTCAGGTGGGTTTGTGAATAACTCAAGCAACGTATTCCTTAAAATAATCTAGTTCGGGAATACTGATAATGTTGGTGAGTTTGTGCACAAGTGTATGTCCTAACAAGTGTCTAATGATTTTTGGGACAAGGAATGTTTGAGCTTCAATGAATGCTCTAAACAATCAATTCTCTTCAATGCACTGAAATCACCAACCCTCTTCAATGCTCTAAGTCCTCTATTTATAAGAGAAGTTATGAGTCTTGTGAAAGAAGGCTTGCAATTTGAATTTCCAGCTGAGTAGTTTTAGGAGCATTAAATGCGGTATCTTCAGCATTAATGGCAAAGATATGGAGTACACGGATGCTTGGAAAAGTCTGATGGGTAAAGACCCCTTTGTCTCAACCGGTTACCTGTAAAAGCAAGTAGAGACAGAGTAGAGCTAAAAATAGCTATGTGTCAGACGGCGTAGTAATCATAACAGAGCAGATAAACTACTTTTGGATAAGACAGTACGAAAGGACAAAGACAATCAGTAAGGTTGACTTTAAGGTAGAGCGATGTAACCTGACTACCAGTGCAGACTGTCTTTGCCGATCGGCAACATGAGTAGTAAGTTGATCGGCAACTTGAATGCTGGTCTGCTGATTTGCTTCTCTAGCTGGTTTTTGTCTTGATTGAAAAGATGTTATACACCTGTGCTGGTCA
>JAOWBW010001062.1:160323-190388 GCA_026119855.1 Campanula takesimana
GAGATGTATGTAAAAAAGTATTAAATACTAATCAAATGCAACATGTAATTACATGGGGGGGAGTCGAAAAAGGTAAACATAAAGTGAATAGAGTAAGATGTACCTCTAGCAATGTCGCACAACCACCCATCTGCTTGCATCCGGATCTGGACGCCTTCCCCAACTCTCGGGTAAAATATGCCAACGTAGCTGATCCCCAGGAGAGAGTGGGGAGTCTCGCAAGATCCATGCATAGGGGAAGGTGCTGCGGGCACATTATCCTGACTCTTGTCCACGAACATCGTGGAACCCAAGAGGTGCAGGATATATGCAGAAGCACGCTGCAAATCTGTCACGCCACCTATACGGGTAGAAAAGATACGCCGGACATCCTTTAATAAAGTACCCAGTGCCGCTCAAATGAAGGTGTCTACTGATGCCGGATACGTCAGGCACTGGGTCGGATACCGAACATATGCACCTACACAGCTTTTCCTATACCTGTAAATTGAAGATGAAATAACGCATTTTAGTACATGAGATGAATGCAGATAGTTCATATAGTCTTGAAATCTATATATAACAACATACCAGGATATGAGAGACGTCATGTAACGTAATGGTCATCTCCCCCCAAGGCATGTGGAACGACGTTAGTCTCAGGAGACCACCGTTCAAAAATGCCGTCATCAACGCGAAGTTAGGCCTCTGAATGGTGGCATCGTGCAGATGCTGGAGGCCCGAGCATCAACGTGGGTCAGCCAGGCTCTATCAGTATCATCCAGACACCACGCTTGAACCTGTTTATTACAAAACAAAAAATATAATCAATACTCGAGTTCGAGAAAAGCATGGGATGAATGGAATTTTTAGAGTGTGTGCAAAATAACTTCAATATTTAATAGTTTCACATTAATGATTATCTTACTTGTGTAGATGCTGCAGTTCTCGTATGGAAAGGCACACTGACTCACTAGTGGCGTCCCTCCAGATCTCTCGGGCTCTGTGATCACCAAACCCGTATATAAGAGTAAACACCCTCAGGTCGCCACCTGGGTCACTCTGAATCTGCCATGATGGTGGCTCCTCCTCACCCGCATCCTGCCTCTCTCCTCCGTCCCTGCCCTCTAGCCACATTCGGACCCCCGCCTCCTCCCATGCCTCAAAGGTCTAACATCTATCTCCTCCTCCTCCTCCCTCCTCCTCATCCTCATCCTCCACCTCATCCTCATCATGCCCCTCCCCCTCAGCCCCCCCCTCTGCTCGCAATCCTCACTATCCCCCTCCTCCTCCTCCCCATCCTCACTATCCCCCTCCTCCTCCCCATCATCACTATCCCCCTCGTCCTCTCCTCCCCATCCTCAACTACCCCCCTCGTCCTCCTCCTCCTATCCCATCCCTCCTCCTCCTCCTCCTCCTCCTCAACATCATCAGAGATGCTAACCGCCTCCTCCTGCCTTCTCTTGCTCCGCATTTCTTTTCTCTGCAGATGCGTTGCAGCCTTCCTCTTCTCATATTAAACGCGGTCATACGTTCACGTGGCTACAAAAAAAAAATAACAAACAATAAATAAGCTTTTTTACAACACTGAGACCCATCTCGTGTTGTCCAACACGAGACACATCTCGTGTTGTCCCACACGAGATGTGTCTCGTGGTGAACATACTGAGTTCAGAAGCATTATTAACCCTCAGTTCATACAAAAAATGATTGAGATCAATTGATGTGTAATCAAACAAAAATTAAACATTGGGAATTGGGAGTGTAAAATTAGGTTAAAAAACATTTTAATTTACATTACCTTTTTTACAGGAACGGTGCTAGATGAAGCTCCAGCGGCGGCGATGGCAGTGTGGCGGTTTAGAGGCGGCGGCGCCGGCAGGAACCTTGGGAATTTTTACTCTCGCCATTGTCGTCGTGGGTGGTGGTGGCGCGGGCTCATCTTCTTCGTCGTCGGTAGAGATGTCGTTTAGGAGAGATAGACTGAAAAGAGGGGAGAGGGGAACGATTGAAATCAAAAAAAATCAAATTAAGTATATAAAGGGGTATTGGGGTATTTACTTGGTTCCCTGTATTTTACCTTCCCTGTAAAACTACTATCCATCCACACCCTTACAACTATAAATCTTAAGAGAAAATTACGTCCTAGTCCCTGAGTATTACTGTATCTACGGTTTAGGACAAGCGCTTTTTTTATTATGTCCTAGTCTACAAAACATTTTATCTAACCAAAGTAGTCCCTGACACTTTTAAATGAGATAAGTACACCCTTCCCTTCTCCCCTACCCCTCCTCCTCTCATTCTAACACCCACATAGGCAGTTTGTCTCTCTCTACTCTCTCTCTATATTTTTTCACCGGTAACATTCCCTTCCCAAATGCGGCAACTCCTCCGGCGACCCCTCCGATGACTCCTCCGGCGACCATTTTCCTTCTCAATCTCCGGCGACCCTCTCCTGTCCTCTACCTCTGGCGACCCTCTCCCGTCCCCTACTTCCGGCGATCCCTCCCCATCCCACTCCGGCCGACCTTCTTCTCTCTCCGGTGAAGTCGTTTGGAGGAGAGAGACTCCAGATCTGGTTTTCGTCATGCTCAAAGACACATCCCCTACCACCTCTGGCCTCCTCTTCCTCAGTTCCACTCCACACCCTCCGGCCACCATCTCCTCTTCCCCACCTCCGGTCATCTCTACAATCCACATCGCCGGCCAACCCTCCCCTCCCTCCACCACGACTTCGTCGAACCAATAACATCCCGACCAGATCTACAAGTCCTGGCAGTCATTCCCATCTTTGACTAGCGATTCGTCGACAAGGTGCGGTCCAAGACCATCGCAGCTACCGAACCTAACCACAATCGTCATATCAGGCAATTTTTTTTTTTCTGGCGATTCTGGTGCGGCGCTGCACGTTGATTTGATCCCCACGATTCTGAAGAAGTCATCAGAACTGATGCGGACAGAGAAAAAGATGAAGGAGAAGAGATGGAGCGTGTTACAGAAAGAAGATGGAACGGAAGGAACGGAGGCGTTTTTTTTCTTTTCAACGCTACAGTAAGAAAAGAGAGATTGACGTGTTTTTTCACTTGTGCTATGACTACATAATTACTCCCTCCGTCCCGAACTAAGATTCTTAGTTTGACTTTACACGGAAATTAAGAAAAAGTAAATGTTGTGAGTATGAAAAAGTAAGTAAGAGTAAGTTTGATAAATAAAGTGGGTAAATGTTTTTTTAGAATGACAAGTAGTCTCATTGTGTATTTTAGGTAATAAAGCAACTAAGAACCTTAGTCTGAGACAAACTAAAAAGGAAAGTAAAGAACCTTAGTCTGGGACGGAGGGAGTACTAACGTAAATGGGTTGGATTCTTATAGATAATTTTCTTGTGTAAGTAACACCCATTTATATTCTTTATTTTTTATTAATAATTATACCAAATTAGTTATTGACTAATTTATGTAGTTAAATTGTTTGTTCAAGATAAAAGTCATTGCACTGTTGTTGGGAAGTTTTAGCTGTAGTCCTAATGTGTGTATTATATTGTATGAAATTTGACTTATATTTGAATTAAGTTTCTATTAATTATATTTGTGGAAACAAAATTGTACTCGAAAAATTTATGAATATATGTGGGAAGAAAGATTTTTATAACAAATACTAAAAAAATTGCCATATTTATTCGGAACGGTGCGCTCTGGTACCCGTACGTCCCATCCTAGTGGTCAAATTGGCACGCTTGCGGGGACGGTATTTATATCCTCATATAAATAGCATCACTAAATAATAATATAATAGAAACTTGTTGTTATTATGATATACTCATTCCGTCCCAAAACAACTTGCACCTTTAGGCGTAATTGGAAAGTTCTCAATCATTTTTAGAGAATAACCAAGGATAATTTAGATGTTCTCAGTTGTTGATCGTCGGTTGGAGTTGGTTCCTTTTAGTAGACAACTAAGAACAACTGAAAAGAGGTGAACATTTCAAACAATTGAGAATTCTTAGTTGTTTATTATCGGATTTCTTCGCCTTCTCAATTTAAAACTAAGAACTTGTTCACTGAAGTTGTCAGTTGTTAGTCGCCAAAGTTGTTCGTCAGCCAGAGTTGTTTGGGTTCTTAGTAGTTGACACTGCAAACTCCTCTTCAGAACAACTGAAAAAAACTAAAAACTAACTGATAATTTCTCAGTTGTTTGGTCGCCGGAGTTGATCGTGTTCTTCGTAGTTTTGTTGAGAAATGAGAACTTACTGATAAATTCTCAGTTGTTTGGTCGCCGGAGTTGGTCGTCGGAGTTAATCGTGTTCTTAGTAGTTTGCTTGACAACTGAGAACTTACTAATAATTTCTTAATTTTAGTCGTCGGAGTTGAACGTCGGATTTTGTGTCTCCCGGAGTTGATCTTGTTCTTAGTAGTTTAATTGACAAATGAGAACTTACTGATAAGTTCTCATCTGTTCGGGTCGTCGGAATTGTGATCGCCGTAGTTGATCGTGCTTTTAGTAGTAGTAAGTTGACAACTGAGAACTTACTGAAAAGTTCTCAATGTTTGGTCGCCACCGTTGATGGTCGCCGGAGTTAATCATGTTCTTAGTAGTTTATTTGACAACTGAGAACTTTCTGATAAGTTCTCAATGTTTGGTCGCCGGAGTTGGTGGTGTCCGGAGTTGTTCGTGTTCTTAGTAGTTTAGTTGATAACTGAGAACTTACTGATAAGTTCTCAACTGTTTGGTCGCCGGAGTTGTTCATGTTCTTAGTAGTTTAGTTGACAACTGAGAACTTACTATTAAGTTATCGGTTGTTTGGTCGCCGGAGTTGGTGGTCGCCGGAATTGTTCGTGTTATTAGTTGTTTAGTTGACAACTGGGAATTACTGATAAGTTCTCAACTGTTTGGTTGCTGGAAGGTCACTGAAGCTAATATATATATATATATATATATATATATATATATATAATATATTTTGCGCCGGAGTGGCCGCCGGAGTTGGTTGTCGCCGGAGTTGTTGACTGGAGAAGGTGGTGAGGGATAGCCTAAGGGGATAGTGGTTGGGGTGAAAGTAAAATGTTGAGAGGGTGTAGTTAGTAAAATGTTGAGAAGATGTAAGCTAGGGACTATATGGTTAGTTAAAATATTTCTTGTCTTAAGAGGTAAATAAGGTTATGTTGAGGGACTATATGGTAAATGCCCCAAATCCTAATTTCATTGGTACTTCATTATATTTTTACAGATTGCTTTAAAATATAATACTCACTCCCAGAAAGATAGTTCACTTTGGATTTTTTACGGTCACACATGTGAACTTTAACCAAAGATTATTATCAATCTAATCATCCCAATAAAGAGGAAACTACCGTTTAGTCCCTCATCCTAAGCCTAACTACCACCTAATCCAACCCAATATTTCAATCTACCATCTAGTCCAAGCTAATATTTTCCTTTACCACCTAGTCCTTTAAAATTATTAAATTCCGAAACTACCCTACAATAAATAAAACCCTAACCCCCTCCCTTCCACAACACACATTGACCGCCTCTCTCTACTTTCTCTCTCTTCACGCAAACCTTCGGCCCTTTGATCACCTCCGACCAACTCCCTCCATCTTCTCCGACCAGCTCCCTCCTCATATCCGATGACCATCTCCGACATCCATCACCATCGCCGGACAACCATTCTTTCCTAGATCTGCAGCAAATTTCTAGCCAAACCCCCCAATTTCTCCCTCTCGCACCCTCTCTCTCTCTCCCTCTTCTCTCTTAGTCACCAGAGATCTTGTTAGTGTTGGTACCCTAGGCACATTTGTAAAACGTTGTGATTGTTATCATTTTATTCATATTAATAAAAAGATGTTTTGATTATTATTATTGTTCATGTTTACTTATAATAATCTCCGTCCCTAGAGCTTATTATAGTCTTCAACTTGATGAACATTATGTTTGACATATTCAAACGCTACCTTTAAACATGTAGTTATAAAGGATATGATTGGCATAATCGGATTTTGGTAGGGAAGAATAATAAGCTAAAATGGATTTGTCCCTCTTCGGAGAGATGTCAAGCTTGGGCCACTCGTAGGAATGATGTTGATGAAATGTTTGGCTAAACTCAAATGAATTGATTGGATCAATGTCATTTGGATTATCAACATATTCGGGATCGAGAAAGTATTGAACAATACAAGTTGACTGTTTGACCATAACTTGTGTTCAATGACATCGTGGACAAAAGGATTGTGACATGTTCTAAAAGGAATGCGAACTTGTATCTAGTTACACTATTTGGGTAGGTATGACGGTTTGCTAGAACCTAATCATATCTTATGGGTTCATGCTTGGACCCATTGCCAACTTAGTGTAATCCTAGAGGGTCACACACGAATAGAACATATCCTAAAGGACTGAATTGGAATTATGGAAAAATGAGTTTTTCTGGACTGGCACGACCGTGCTGGTTATAACGCACGACCGTGCCGATTGTAAAGCACGACCGTGCCAATAATCGGCAGGCGCGCACCGATTGGCACGACCGTGCAAGAGCTGCTTGGACAGAAATATTTGTGCATTAATTGGGTGACGGGATTTAGGTTTCCTAGGTCCTTAAGGGTTAAGGACTAGGACCTATATAAGCATCTTTTCACCAGCCATTAAGCATATGATTCCTAGTTTCTTAGAGAGATAATATTCTTGATTAAAGATTTAGAATCCTAGATCAAGAATTCATAATTCTACATAGTCTTTATAATTGTGAAAGTGTGTTTCATAATTTGGTCTAGCAACCAAGATCAAGTGTTCTTGATATTCGTTCGTGGTGTGGATACCGCTAGAGGGTGAAACTTATCATCTTCAAAGTTCGTGATTCTTGCTCTGTTCGTAATCAAGTTTTCAAGCCTCCACCGAATTCAAGGTTACAAATTCAAAGTCATCAAGGGTTAGTATTCTAGCATTCATTATGTAAGTATTTGACTTAATCATATGAATGGATCTATGGGCTTTGGGTTTCATAAAATTTTAAATGCTTTATTCCGTTGCGCATGTTACTTGGAAACCCAATAGATATCTCGTCGGATTCTGATACATAACCAAGCGGCTCCTCTCCGTGTACTCTCTCGCTCGCCCTTTGTCTTCTCCGGTCGGTCGCCTTCCCCGATCTCAGATCATAAACCCCAGCGGCCATCTACCTTCCCCAATATCCGATTAGATCTGGCAAGATCTGACTAGATCCAACCAGATCCCTTCACATTGAACAACTCCGATGACCTCCCTGCACCGTCGGCGACCCTTTCCCTCCACCTGCGGCGACTCACTCCCCTCCCATCTCCGGCGACGCCTTCTCCCCCACCTAGATGATATTTTAGTATTATAGTCTTTGTTGTTTGTGGTGACTGTATGTTAACTGGATCTTTAGAGAGTTTCGGTGTATCATTTGGTATATGTAACAATCTTGTGAAAGAAAAAGACATTCATGTTTTTTGTTGAATTTGTTCTCAGAACAATTGTGAATTTGTTCTTGAAATAGTTGTAATTTGTTCTTGATAATGAATTTGATTAATTTGGGTTGTCAAGTTCACATTTGTTTTCTTGGAATAACTGTAAACTTTCTTGAAACTTTTGTTCTTAAAACAATTGTGAAGTGTGAACTTGTTCTTGGAAAAAATGTGAACTTGTTCTTAGAACAACCGTAAGCTTGTTCTTGGAACAAAACTGTGAACTTGTTCTTGGAACTTGTTATTGGAACAACTGTGAACTTACTGATTAGTTCACAATTGTTTGGTCGCCGGAGTCGATCGTGTTCTTAGTAATTTAGATGACAACTGTGAACTTACTGATTAGTTCACAGTTGTTTGGTCGTCGGAGTCGATCGTGTTCTTAGTAGTTTAGTTGACAACTGTGAACTTACTTATTAGTTCACAATTGTTTGGTCGCCGGAGGCGATCGTGTTCTTAGTAGTTTAGTTGACAACTGTGAACTTACTGATTAGTTCACAGTTGTTTGGTCGCCGCAGTCGATCGTGTTCTTAGTTGTTTAGTTGACAACTGTGAACTTGTTGATTAGTTCACAGTTGTTTGGTCGCCGGAGTCGATCGTGTTCTTAGTAGTTTAGTTGACAACTGTGAATTTACTGATTAGTTCACAGTTGTTTGGTCGCTGGAGGTTGTCGCCGGAGTTGTTTAGTTGACAACTGTGAACTTACTGATAAGTTCTCAGTTGTTTGATCACCGGAGATGGTGGTAGCCGGAAAAATAGTCGCCGTATGTGGTAGCTGGAAAATGGTGGTCGGAAAGGTCGCCGGAAAATGGCGCCGGAAAATAGTCGGAGGAGGTGGTCGTCGGAAAATGGTGGCCGGAGGTGGTCGCCAGAAAATAGTCACCGGAGGTGGTCGCCGGAAAATAGTCGCCGGAAAAATGTTCGCTGGAGGTTGTCTCCCGAAAATGGTCGCCAGAGAAGGTTGGGATGGGTGGTCAAAGGTGGTCATGGTGGTTGGAGAGAGAAAGTGAAATGATGGAGGGAGTGGCATTAATGTAATTTTTCATCATTTAGTAAGGGCATGAGTATCCTTTTAATAACCCTTGGACTAGGTGCTAATATTGCAAATTCCACGTCCTAGGTGGTAGTTTTCATTAGGATGAGAGACTAAATGGTAGTTGCCCCATAAAATTTTCAAATTTGTTATTGATAAATCACTTGATGATTAATCAATCACAAGTTTTAGAATTTTACAAAGATGGTTGAATTGATATTTATATTTAGTCAAAGTTCACTTGTATTGACCATCAAAAGTCAAAAGTGGACCATCTTTCTGGGACGGAGGGAGTATTTTATAAGGAAATTAATCAAGATTTAGTTTCGTGATCATTAGCAAAAGTTTGATCCGGATGATTTTTGAAGCGGATAGTTTAATTGTTTTATCAAAAATTGCATTATACAGTATTAATTTTCATATTTGAGAAAAATTCCGAACATTGTATGTTTTATTTGCTTAAAAAATGATAGATTCTTGTTTTCTAATTTTCAGAGAATTGTTTTGGTATTCTAATCCTTATATGTGTATATATATATGTTTTCTTTCATTCATGCAAATCTCCTTATTTTTTGGAGGACACTCTCTGATATCCCTCGTTTTACATCGGATAGATGTAGGCTTTAATCAAGATATACGTATACCTAATACCTATTGGACACTAACATTATCCATTGGCTGGTTTCAAATAAATAAATAAATTATCCATTGACTTATGGGCGCTAATGTGGGAAGCCAAGTGAAACCAACATGCTTTTGCTCTATGGCATGGCTTTTGTAGCGCAACTGATTTTCAAGATATATAAGTTTCCGCCCATTACCTACTGGTGCTAATATTATTCGTGGACTTTTGAGTGAGCCTGGGGTTGAGTCGTTACAAAGAGCTCATCAGGGGTGTACAATCTGGGCATTGATTGACTTTTGCAACACATATGCTTGTGCAATGGTCTCTGTGTGTGGTGCTTATGTAGCGTACCGAGTTTTCGAATTCGAGTCATTACCGAGGAAGTGGGGATGACGTTTTAGTTTCGTTATAACATGTTAGGTTTGTAAACTTTTAACAATATTGAATGGTGTTAAGAGTTTTAGGGATAGTGACGCGTATAGAGTACAATGGTTAAAACTATTAAAAATAAACACCAATTTCGTTGATGTTTATTCTTTTTTGGCATTGATTTTATACATATGTGGAAGCACAAGTGATAAGCAATTTTGGTATGTATGATCAATAGGCTTAGTAAACATATCCCTTGACAAACAACTCTTTCTTTGCTTCTTCTGATTCTCCTTGTCCGGTGTACTTTCCGAGTTGAGCAAGCGAGTTGGCTTTAGCACGGGTAAGCAACGCCTCTTGGGCAGCCTTCACGTTTTCGGGACGTCCGGCCCATGTTTTTAAGCAAGTGTTTTGAAGTGCTCTTGCGTATGAGAAAGATACGTGCCATGGGTTTGGAGATTGGTTCATTGCGTTCAAGTTCAATGTTGCTTCCACTTCAGATTGTCCTCCAGACAAAAACTGTTCAAATCAAACATTTCCAAGGATATTAGTTGATGGATAATTCGACAAGCAATGCCCTGCTCTATTTCCAGGAATTTGGGGCACATGCAGTCAGACTGTAGTTTGACAAACTTTACTATAGGATTTCACTCATGTTACTATAAATGTTATCTCACCCAGATAAAAATGTAACCGTGATATTATAATGCTTTTATAAGAAGTAAATCACGGTACTATGAAATATAACTCATGTTATTATATAAGTCGGATTGCCATTCAGTCGGACTGCACAGGCCTCATACCCCATTTCCTAGGTCTGCTCCAATGGTCCGAACAAAGGAACTTGCCATGATTCCGGGGACGGCTGGTGGGATTCTTCTCTTGAGGAGGTTGAGGGTGTATTCAGCAACTTGTTGAGGGGTGGCTCTCTCCTTGCATTCAGCACCAGGGGTGACCATGCTAGGCTTGAGAAGGATTCCTTCAAACAGCACATTGTTCTGAGCTAGGTAGAAGAAGACTTCAGCCCAAACTTGCTGAGCCACTTCAAAAGTCCTGTCAATTCCATGCTCACCATCCAGCAAGATCTCCGGTTCCACAATTGGAACCAACCCGTTGTCTTAAATTTTCAAGGAAAATCTCACTTAATTTTTACTATTTCTGTCCCAAAATGAATGGCCTTTTTGATCCCAAAGCATGTCCCTAATTGATTTTTTACCATTTTATTTCAAATTTCTTTCTATAATTGAAACTAATATTTTAAAAGTGAATAACAAGGATGTTTATGATTTTTTTAATTAAAAGTCAATTTTCAGAGTCTCTTAAATTGGAAAAGGTCACAACGGTCCGCCTGATTCAAAGCAGGCAGATGCGTTACTAATTTGAACACAAAATCATGGTGATTGAATAAACAGAATTCAAACATACTACCTCTATCCCAAAATGAATGTCCGAAATTGCTCTTGATCAAGAGTAATTTTGAACATTCACTTTGGGATGGAGGGAGTAAATTTTATCTACCTACCATTTGGCGAAACGAGCTCCTTGTTGGTAATAAGCAGCAGAGCGAGAAGCAAGGCCGTCAAGACCTTGGCACCACGACTCATCATTTGAACCAGCCAAGGGAACCAAACCCTGTTTTTGTATACCAACATTTCAGTACAACAAATCTTCATATCCCAGACCTAAAGTCCACAACTAATACTTTTGCCCAAATAAGGTCCTAAACATAACAGACCGTTTACAGTCTAACGAACTCAACATGTGCCCTTCACGTGTTCAAAATTTGGGGTACAAATGTCTTTTAATCACCCATGAAACTTATTCTATATCATGTGCCTTAACCCCCACTGGTTTAGACTATTGCATGTGAATGCATCCGTAAAATTTGTACTCAGTTGTTAGGGCGGGAATGAAAGTGGGGATCTCCCTTCAATAGCATTATGCAGGGATGGGGTAGAGCACATGAGATTAAATAAGCTTTTGTGGTGTCTAGAAGACATTTGTGTCCCTCAATTTTGAATATATGAGGAACACATGTCAAGTTCAGTTAGATTAATAATGGTCTGTTATGTCTAGGACTTTATTTGGGCTAAACCATATACCCTAAAAACATCAGTTGTGGACTTTATATATACTACTCCCTCCGTCCCAGAGTAAATGTCCACCTTTCCTTTTTAGTCCGTCCCAGAGTATATGTCCACTTCCTAAAATGGCAAAGAATCTTTACTATTCCTCCCACTCATTCTCTCTCGTACTTTGCTTTTATACTCACAACACCAATCAACTTACTATTCCCCCCACTCATTCTCTCTCATACTTTACTTTTATACTCACAACACTTACATCACTTCCACCATTTCTTAATCTCCGTGTAAATGGGAGGGTAGACATATACTCTGGGACGGAGGGAGTAGTAATAAACTACAGTTCATGACCCTAAATGGGATAGTTTTGGACACCAAAATGCATTTTGACCTAATATTAACTACTGCAATATTTCATTACAGTTCTTGCCAGCAGTCTCTTATCTGCATACTTCGACATTCTGAGGTATGCAGATAAGAGATTGTGCTCTGCTAAGTCAAATAGCAGAATGTTGATTGTGCTTCCTATGTACATATAACAAAATGTTACTCCCTCTGTCCCACTGATGTTTTCTTTTTCCTTTCTTTTTTTTTTCTTGGTCACTACGAATGAACTTTGAGCAATAATTTTAAGTTAATTTAATTATCCTAATGAAATTTAAGACTTGTTACTGATACATCATCATAAATACCATCAATCTCAAGTCTTAGATTTTCATAAGGATAATTCAATTAGGCTAAAAATTATTGCTCAAAGTATGTTCGCAGTGACCAAAAAAAGAAAGAAAGGGGAACATCATTCCAGGACAGAGGGAGTATGATTGTAGAGTGGTTTTTATTTACCTTATCAACTTTGATACCGGGAACAATATTCTGTTCAATGAGAATATCAACAATCTTCTTGCCATCAACAGTTGATTGGTAGAGAGTCTCTTCAAACAGGATCGCACCAGAGATGTAGTCACCAAGTCCAGGAGGTGTTACAAGAAGTGTACGGTAAGCCTGGCGGTTAGCCTCAGTGTTCTCTAGCCCAATGGATGCCAAACGCTTCCCACAAGTAGCATTTGATTCGTCCATTGCCAAAATTCCACGACCCTGTGATGCCACAGTTTTCTGCAACATAAAAAAATATCAAATATTTATACATACTACATTACAACTCTACTTTTTACTACTCCCTCCATCCTGGATTATTTGACTTTTGATGGTCAACACAAGTGAACTTTGATCAAATATTAATATCAATCTAATCATCCTAATTTTTAGAATTTCATTGTGATGATAGATTGACTTTATTGTTTAGTCAAAGTTCACATGTGTTGACTATCAAAAAGTCAAATGGGAGTATGGGACTATATATCTGGGACGGAGGGAATATAAGACCTCTGGCTCTGTCTGATAACAAAAGAAACATCCATATATCATACCGCGGTTTCACGAGCTCATCAGCGTAGGAAGCTCGGACGACTAGAGATGACCGGGCAGTCGGGTTGCAGTTGACCGAGAAGACAGAGGGTAACCGGAGGGTTTGACCCTGGACCCATTCACTCTTGTTAAGAACAAGAGATGACTTGAGAAGAGAAGCAGAGGCCATTTCAGTCTCTTTTTTTGTTAGCTCTAAGGGGCTGTGTCTGGTTTTGTGTTTGTGTTTGAAATGTGTGTGTTGACCACATAACACAAATAGGCAACAGCCCCAAGCCTTTTTCTTTTATAATCTTATCTACTCTTCCAAGCTCTGCTTCCCAATACCACACATGCATTCATACAATCATACAAAGATAGTCTATTTATAATGTAGTGATGTACTCCCTCTGTCCCGGAAAGATAGTCTCATTTTGACTTTTTATGGTCAACAAAAATGAACTTTGACCAACCATTGGTGACAGTCTAATCATTCAAGTGAAATTCTAAAATTTGTAATTGATAAATCATTAAAGCAGGCACATGTGTGGTTAGTACTAGGGGTGTAAATGGTTCGGTTTGGTTCGGTCTCGGCCGTTTTAGAGACCAAACCACTAGTCATCGGTTTGGGAAAATTCCAAACCGAGCCGAACCACGAAAAATTTCAAACCGAACCAAACCAAACCGCCATGGTTTGGTTCGGTTTGGTTCAGACCGCGGTTCAGTAATGTGGTCCAGACTGCGGTTTACCGTGGTCTAGAATATGGTTTAGATCGTGGTTTAAACCACCATTCACACCGAGGTTCATATCACGATTCAAATTATGGTTTACACTCTGTTTAAATGAGAAAATTCGGAAGAATGAAAAAATCAAACGAATAAAGAAGCCGAAGGAAGTGAATACACTACAGAACTTTGTTAACTATGTACCTCAATGAATATAACATTCGATGAAATGAATATTTAATAAGATGCAAAACGAGAGTTAAGAATGATGTAATGTAATGTAAATTATTTTAATAATTTAAAGGTGAATGTTACTTAACATATATACAAATATATGACTAATATATGTGGTCTGGCGGTTTGGTCTGGTGGTTCGGTCTGATGGTTCGGTCTGGCGGTTCGGTCTGACGGTTTGGTTTGGTTTGGTTCGGTCTGGTTTGGTCTGGAGGGGTCAGACCACAAACCAAACCGAACCGCGCGGTTTACCAATTTTTGAGACCGAACCGAACTACTTGTGCTTAAAAACCGAACCAAACTGTATGGTTTAGTTCGGTTCGGTCCCAAACCACGGTTTGGACCGAACCACTGACACCCCTAGTTAGTACACTCACTTGCCATGGCAAAAATGCGAGATCTCCACATACCTGTGAACAGTTTTCACTGTGTTGTAGTCGAAAGAACTCGAAAACAGAAATCAATAGAAAGAAGTAAGGATTTGGGGCCGTGCAGTCAGACTACGCAGAAGTCTCAAATCCGTACCCATACTATTTGATGTAACTGAAATCCAACTATAAGATGTAACTCATGTTACTTTAATATTCATGCATGCCGGTAAAATGTAACCAATGTTATTGAAAGATGTAACTCACGTTAGTATAGAATGTGATTCATGTACTATGAAAGTCAGACTTTCGTGCAGTCCAACTACACATGCCCTGAATCTAAGGTGTAGGAGCCATCACAAGTGAGGAAGTTGAAGACAAATAGCTTCGTTTCAAAATGTAGGCTCAGAGAAATAAATTAGGTCAGTGGGACCATATTCCCCAGTGACCATCTTAGAAAGCCAGTTTTGCTGCAGCGTAGCCTAACACTATAAAACCATGCTTGTGAAAAAGCACTAGCCACACCCTTAAAGAAAAATTTCAGGCACAATAGGTGCACATTCTCAACTCATTAACAAGATTCGTCCATAAGATCAGATTACCAGTCATTCAAACCAACCAAACACACACACACACACATACAAAGAGAGAGAGAGAGAGAGAGAGAGAGAGAGAGAGAG
Source organism: Campanula takesimana (assembly GCA_026119855.1). Lineage (NCBI taxonomy): Eukaryota > Viridiplantae > Streptophyta > Magnoliopsida > Asterales > Campanulaceae > Campanula > Campanula takesimana. Next base: position 175,301 of record JAOWBW010001062.1, read on the forward strand.
AGAGAGAGAGAGATGGGTCTGAAAGAATGTCATAAAATTTCTGGTCAAGGAGATAAATTTCTCTGGCCACCAGGGATAAATGTGAGTAAGTATCTACAAGAGATTTGAACTATGCAAGAACACTATCTACTTTCTAACATGATATTTTCGTCCGAACCTTCTTTGCAATGACATGTCAGCAATACCTTTCTCTGGCCACCAGGGATAAATGTGAGTAAGTATCTACAAGAGATTTGAACTATGCAAGAACGCTATCTACTTTCTAACATGATATTTTCGTCCGAACCTTCTTTGCAATGACATGTCAGCAATACCCGCAATAAGATCATTAATACCTTCGCCTGCTTCAGAGCCAACAAAAATTGAAACCACTTTCTTTAAAGATTCATCTCCAAGGGTCTTGCTTAACCGTCCCATTCGTAAATCTTCCTCAACTGGTAGACTTAAATCCCAGACTTTGAAAATTTCCTCATATAAAGACTCCCACGCAAACTCAGGAAAATCCAAATCCGCATCAGAATCTGGAAAATATTGGATTTCTATCATTTCGTCCTTGAAATTTGGAAGAAACGCCTTAGCCAAGTAATCTGTTGATGTTGGTGCATCAGTCTCTTCTTTGAGAGGATCATCTTCGTCCATATTTTCGGTGGTATTAGTAAATGGAACCGATTCAACATGTACTTCAAAATTCGTAGAAATGTCCATTTCTTCAGTCGAAGGAGTAATTTCATCGTTAGATGCCTGTCTTTTATCTTTAGAAGTTTCGAGAGGTTCAGAATGGTAACTAACGAATTCTAGTAGGGCCTCTTTCAAAGAATCCATGTTTATTTCAGGCTCGAAAGTCAGACAGGAATCAGCCCATGCTACATCATCAGGTGAAATGATCCCATCAAGATTCATCTTGGATTCCGCATCTTCAAACTGACAATAAATAGAGCAATCTGATGTAGACATTAGTATGGTGAACTCTGCTGCAAGACAAAATTTCTGGTTCTTTCTCTTCCCCTGAAATAAAATGGAAGATTGGTAAGCAAATAGCCATCATACACTTTGTGAATTTACCTAATGTTTATAGCCTTGTATCTAACGATAAATAATTTTTCAGCTGAATTATCAATCATAATTGATGAGTTCCATAAATAAAAATCTCAATGACAGTAATCATGTGATTTACTTAGTTTAACCCCAATGCACACATACGAATACTAAAAAAACATCCTGGACATAAAGAAATCTGTATAGAAATTTAAAAAAAAAGATCTCAATATCATAAGGACCTCTGAAAAAAGAAGGATGCCATCTCTCGAACTTCACTAGTATTACCATGGACCAACAGCTTGAGTACAAGTCTTCACTAAAGAGCGAGGAATACTTGTATGCCAGTATGATATAACATGGTTGTTCAATGTGTCGACATGTTCTATTGTCGTTCCTATATATTTTAGTATTACAAGGGTTTTTGGGTTGGTAAAGTGCAAATTAATGATTCCACTGGTTTACTAAGGAAGTTATTTTCATTACCTGGAATTTCCAAGAACACCACCCCCCCAAAAAGGGGAGAGAGAGAGAGAGGGAATTGAAACTGCCAAATGACAGGCATTTGCACATATAAGAGTTGCCATCAAACATACATATAAATTAAGGTGGAAGGTTCAGACGACCTAGATATCACCAGATCAAAACATGAAGTGAAAAAGGGAGCCAGAAATAATTACCACTAACCACACAACTCAACTTAGGCTACCTCAATACTTGGACTTAGCTACATGAATCCCTTATCAATATCGCAAATCAATGATGGGATCTTTTCCAACATCCAATTGATTCAAAGCAAGATCATCACATATACCACCGTCATTCATATAGTAATACTCTATCCCCTTTGAATATTTAGGATTTCGATCAGTGTAATTCAGGAGGGGCAATCGATCATCTTCCACCATCCAATTGATTAAAAGCAAGGTCATCACTCATCACAAAGATTTATAGTGTATTTTTTCATGATATAAATGGGAGCGTGTTTTTTATTTATTGCACTAAAATCCGTAAATTTAATAGTACTTTGCAAAAATAGCACCAATAAGTTTTTTCCTTTTAAATCACTGCCTCCATTAGTATATACGTAGCTCCGCGCCGAGAACTCCCCCCCCTCATCCCACGTACCGGACCGCGCATCCCGGAACGTGGGTCATTTTCGTCTTCACAAGGGAAATCGACCAAAAGCACTCAAACCATCGTACCGGTAAATAAAAGGTCAGCAAGGTAGAAACTGACATTGGCTTGCTTTTCACTATGGAGAGGGAGATGAACAACTTCGATTTGTCGCTGGGAAGAGGTCGAGAACTTAGATTTTCCATGGAAAATAAAATCTTGTATGCCTTTACAATCCTTTACATACATACATATGTGTGTGTGTGTGTGTGTGTGTGTATATATTCAGATTAGTGATGTGTTTTCAATCAAAACCGTACCACGTTCCCAACTTGCAAACCAACGGATCCTCTCCACAGCGTATCCAAAATTTACTAAGTCACGTTCCTCGTACCTGTACCCATTCCGTGTCCCGAAACGTCCCACCTTCTTAGTAACTACGGCTTCGCCAGTGCACAACACACCGTTTCTCAGCTCTGGATTATTCCAACCTAAACTAGCAGCTGTCCACAAATAAGCATACAAAACTACCTTAGGAAGGGCTTCTGCTAATGAAACGCTGTTATAAGGAAATAATATAGGACCTGTACAGAATGACTTTAACATAGGGCATAAATGAACCCATACCTTGCTAGTCACACTTCTTATAAAAAAAAAATAACTTGTCATACCTGAGTTTTCTAAGATTCTAGTATCATTTCTAAATACTAAGACTGTTATCTTTTTTGATATGTGTACTTCATAATAGGAATTTACAATGGTTGTTGAATGCTGATTCAATGTAGTTACTTCTGGTTTAAGTATAACACTTATGATTAGAGAAACATAACCCAGCTATTTTAGCTTCTAGACTTGCCCTTCTTTCCATTAATGTACGTGCCTTAGAGTTTGCATAATCAACCTTCCGATTAGTGTCTTCAGGTCTCTGCCTCTTCTGCCTAACTACCTATTACGGTATATTCAGTTGGTCGACTCGCTAAGTTATTAGCATGTTCAGATACAATTACCTCTTTGGCAGTTGTCCCCTTCGAATCACATAAAAGTTTTAATTAAGGACAGGCAATCCATCTTTTTCAGCTAAAAGTTGTTAAACCTCTTAACATAGTAGAAGAAATTCAAAAGATCAAGTAATTTTAAGTTGAGGGTGAGAAGGCCAAATATAACACTCTTCATAACATGAAAATTCAAGAAAAGAACAATAAAACCCTAGTCGCAAATCGAAACTCAACAACCACCCCATATGTATCCAATACTTCAGTGTCAGACCCAACTTCAAGATTCAAACTAATATCTAATCTAACTTAGACTAAAACAAGAAAAAGTTTCAAAAATTGAGGAAGTAAATTCCCAATTTAATAAGAAGGTTAACAATTTTTACGCCCCGAGCCAACGTGGTTTTGGTAATCAAGCCAGAATAGCAATATAAATGATTCACAAATGTCATGCGCGATTGAGAAAGAGAGACATAATTACAGACAAACACACATATACAAACACGAAGAATATTGCAGTTAATACAAACCGTTTCCATTGAAGGAAAGGGAACTGATGAATTTTCTTGAAGAAGAACTGAAGAATCAATGCGAAGAGTTCAGACGAAATCTTTTACAAATATGTGTAGCAAAATAGAAAAAATTAATACTAAAACAACAAAAGAAAGATTACCTTGAGCGCTGTGAAACGGAAGAAACGTTCTAGGGTTAGGGTTTATGCGAGAGAGAAGGGGGAAAATAACCGAACGATTTTGAAAGTGTGAGGTTTTATTGGAAACGCTTCCAATCAGTGCCATGCACGACTCTGTATCCGTTCTTCCGATTCCTACGCGGACTCTGTTATCCTCACACCCCATAATTCTAATTACACACCCCTTTGGACGGACGAGCGGCGGACTCATGATATTTTTGAAACGGGGACAAAATAATTTTTGTTTAAAATATTATGATGTAATATATAAATTTAGTTTATACGGGAAAAAATAAATTTGATGCTATTTTTCATTCATCACAAAATGGGCAAAATACAATTTTTAATGAAAAAACTTTAAAAATTTAAAAATTAATAGTGCTAAGAGGGTGTCTCCTGTACACCAGCCGCACAGCGTGTGCGACGGGCTAGGTCAGCCCCCCCCCCCTTTTTTTTATCACTCCCAACTTTTTTTTTCTCCCAACAAAAGCAACACTTGTTATAACGAAATGTAACACTTTTTTCTTTCAAATGTAACACTTTTTTAAAAAAAAAATGTACCACAATTTTGCTGCAATAGATTAAAGATAACATAAAAGATTGACAACTAACTTAATGTAACACTTTTTATAAAGGAATGTAACATTTTTTTTTCAATTGTAATACTTTTTTTCAAATGTAACACTTTTTTTTTAAAAAAATGCACCATAATTTTGCTGCAATAGATTAAAGAGACCATAAAAATTGACAACTAAACAAATGTCACACTTTTTATAAGACCATGTATAATGGTAGAAAACTAGGGTGTTGAATGGGCAATTCACACAAAAATGAAGGTTTAATGCTTGCAATGGTTTGTTGAATGGGGGTTGAATGACAATTTTGTTTACCCCATTCAACAACCGTGAATGCAGTTTGTGTCGGCCAGGACGGACACGCGGCAAGCAATCACTGGGCGGACATGGCGCGTGACCCACACGCGGAGGTGAGGGCGCGTCGCGGATGTCGGCGGGTATTTTTTTTTTCCCTGGACAAGCCACGTGTTGGCTTCTCATTGGCTGACGATTTTTTTTTATCTCAATTGTTTGAGCTCAATTATTTCACAGAAAATGTTTTTTATTATTTTATTTTTTTTACACCAAAATTCCTAAAAAAAAAAAATCTCTTTAAATTGACGTAAGTTTCATTGTATTTCGACACAAAAAAACCCCCATCTTTTTCTTGAAATGGATCCCAATAATAACTATTTCAACACTAATCATAAAAATATAAAATAAATTTTAAGTGGTGGGGTATAGGATGATGAGTGTGAAAAGTGTTGAATGGGGGATTAAACAAACCATTGTAGGGTAAAAGTTGAATGAGTGTTGAATGGATTAGTTGGAAGAGAGAAAAGATGATGTGGAGTGATAAAGTGGGTGTTGAATGGAAAATTTCGTTTAATCCATTGTACATGGTCTAAAAGAATGTAACACTTTTTTTCTTTCAAAAATAACATAAGATTGACAAACTAAACTAATGTTACATTTTATAAAAAATGAATGTAACATTTTTTTCGTCAATTGTAACAGTTTATATTCTTAAATGTAACATTATATCTTAAATGTAACAATTTTTTATTGAGAAAGTAACAATTGAAATGCAAAGCCCAATATTTTTTTGTAAAAACTGTTGTTACCTTTAACAGTAGAAAGAGTTACTTTTTGAAAATGCAATTGTTACTTTTATCATAACAGAGTGTTACATTTCAGCGGACAAGCAGATTAATTTTTTTTGTGTCTTAAAAAGTATGTTTTTTTAAAACAAAAATCAAACCCTATGTAGTTTTCTTCGTCTCGTAGGGTCGAACACAACGGTATTTTTATTTTATTTTTCTGAGTTATAAATCTCAAGATATAGCATTTTAAAGTTTTTGGTTTTTTTTTAAGGAGGACAGGTGGCAGCGCGCGGCTGGGTGAACCAGTGAGTGGCTCACAGCGCGCCACGTGTCGCTCTGTGGATGGGAGAGGGTCGGGTCGGTCGGGTTGGCCCGCCGCACAGCCATACATCCGCCGCATTTGAGAATTGTTCTAGTGCTAATATGGTAAAGATTTGAAAGTCGGGAGGGGTGCTCCCTTAACCCATAGTGTAGGTCCGCAAGTGCTTTGGACTTGATGCAAAATGGTCAAATGACATGTTTAACCATCGTAGTTTGATGAAACTTTTCGGTTTTACTCACTCATATATTTTTTAGCAGTTTTAACTACTCTTTTTAGAATACAAGTTAAGATGCCTTAACTTCATCCAAAAATGGTTTAAAACTTAACAAAAGCTAGTTTATCGCATATGATAATTTACAAGAAACTTCTATGCAATACGCATAATGTTGAGGGTTTTAGTCAAATTGGGGAATAATCAAGTCGGCATCAATCACGAAACTTCACTTGTTTATCGCATATGATAATTTACAAGAAACTAAGCCAGAAATGAGTTATGGTTCAAGCAATTTGTATTATGCAAACAATTGAGTGCGATATGAGGTATGTATATACATCCAATAAATGAGCATTTGTTTACATCCCTTAAAATGATCCAAGTATGATCCACGTTAGATTTATATAAGAATCCTTGTAGACATCTTGTCTGTCAGGTTTTATTAAATTTTTAAAAATATTTTTGGATAGTGTTAGGGTATACTCCCTCCGTCCCACCTCACTTGAGACTTAAGAGGTGGGAACAATAACTAAAGAAAAATACTAAAATAAGGAAAATGTGGTAAAAAATGAAGAGAGAGAATGAGTGGGGTTAATAGTAGCTAGGTTGGTTGAATGAATTGTGTGGTGTAAAATGAAGAGAGAGAATGAGTGGGTGGGGTAAATTGAATATAAAATTATAAAAAGATTACCATTTTGGGGAGTCTCAAGTGAAGTGGGACGGAGGGAGTATATGAGCTAATTGAATGTGTATTAAAACTAGAGTGGTTAAAATTGTTAAAAAATGGTCGAAAGGAAGCTTACTATGATGTTAAAGTATCGATTCGCCTTGTAAACGTAACACTTGTTTTACAAAAACAAAAGCTCGTTTTACCCATTTTTTCAAATGTAATACTAACTATAATTACATGTAACCCAACAAATATCTAAATGTAATTATCATTTATACTGAAATGTAATAGTGTTTTTGCAAAAATGTATAATATTGTGTATTTTAATTTAATTTTTTGAAATAAAATAACATTTGAAAAGTAACAACTTATATACATGAATGTAATTGTTTGTACAAGTAAATGTAACACTTTAATAAAAGAAATTATAACATATTTCTATAGATAATGTAATACTTTTACATGTAATAATAATCAAGTGTTTTTAGCTCTAAAAATGTAAATGGTTGAATTATTACTTTTTCTATACATATATGTTAGAGACATTATCCCACATCGGGAATTAACAAGCCATGCCTTGACTATATACAATATATGTTACAATTATGTATAAACACTGTTACATATAAGTAACACGTTCATTACATTTTAGTTGTAATAAGTATTACTTTTGGCAAACAAAGAAAACATAAAAAAAAACACTGTTACTTTTCTGTATATATGTATTACTTTTATGTATACAAACTGTTACATATAAGTAACACGTTTGTTACATTTAGTTATAGTAACTATTACTTTTGACAAACCGAAAAAAAACCAAAAATAATAATATAAAACTAAAAAAAAAACAATAAAAAATAAATAAATAAATAAATAAAAAATTATGCGACATTAAATTAGAAATACTCTACCAGAATAAATGTCTTACTTTCTATTTTCGTTTGTCCCAAAACAAATGTCGTCTTACTAAAAATAGGGTATGAAATTTGGTGGTCTTCCTATACTACCCATTTAAAAATTTTAATAAGCACAAGCATTGTAATGTCATAGAAGGTGTCACTCTACCCATATGAATAGATTGAGGCAATCAAAGAACATAACTAAAAAATTAAAAACATTGACTTGTAAAATATGATACTCCCTCCATCCTAAAATGATCTTCGCGTTTGATAATTCAAACTTTTTTAAGGATATGAACACTTGCTTTGCTAACCATGTTTTGTTTATGCACTTTTTTAAGTCTAAATTGTAGAAAGGTGAAGACTTTTTTGAGACAACGAGAAATAGCAAATGAAAAGATCATTTTGGGACTGAGGGAGTATTTATTTCGAGAAAAAGGGAGTAAAAGACATTGATTTTGAAATAAAAGGTACTGCTCTTGCAGTAGTAAAATTTGAACTTCCCAACACGTTCCAACCCCAAATCAACGGCTCATATAACTTGTGAAGACTTGATCTGAACCATTAATTCATCTATAGATGTTTTGTAGTAGAAATGAATAACAACCCCCAATATATATATATATATATATATTGAATAATACTAGGGCCACAAAAAAGTTATAAAATCTTGCTCACAAAATTTTAGGTGTCATGATTTATTGATGCTTTTAATTAGAGTGTGGCGGGTCTATTATCGATGCAACCAATAAAATATCACCACTTTATTTTGTGAGCAAGATTTTGTGAACTTATTTTGTGCCCCTAGCATTGCTCATATATATTACTGAAAAAAAAAGTTGAAAATAGAGAAATTATTTCGATAAAGGGAGTAAATATTACTGCTAAATTGTTATGAGAGGGTGGTCTAACTCACCTACCATCGAGTATGACTTCAGAAAAGAAAGACATGGCAGGTAAGAGGACACCACATTCGTTTCATTTTCTCAACTAGTTGAATAAAGTTCGAAATGTGACAAATAGGTTAGTAGTAAATTCTTCCTTTTCGGTTGATAACTTGATATGGTTCATTCATGCACTCTCAATTTGATTTTACTTTTTGAACCTAATCAACAAATGCAATTAATTGCTCCATGATTGTAGTAACTGCATATTTTCTTTTATTAACAATTCTAAAACAAGTGTTATACTCCCTCCGTTCCATAACAAATTTTCCATAACATGTTTGGAACGGGAACTCCATAACAAATTTTCCATAACATGTTTGGAACGGGAACTAAAGAAAAGTAGCTAGGCAGTCTGAGTGGGAAGGAGAGAGAAAGTGGAATAGAGAAAAGTAAGTGGATAGTTGTTGGGAGTGAAATGAAAGAGAAAGTGGAAAGAATCTTTTAATTTTTATGTAAGTGGGAGTTTTCAATGGGATAACCAAAATGACAAAGTGGGAAGTTTGTTATGAGATGGAAGGAGTATTTAAATAAGTAAACAATTTTAGTGCAGTTTTATCTTATTAAAGCCATAAACAAGACTTGCTGAGAAAAGTAATCAAACACAAAAGGGCAATGCTAGGCTTACAAAAGAAGTTTACAAAATGAAGGATACAAGATGTGGTGGCGATATTTCATTAGCTACATCGATAGTGGACCCGGCACACTCCAATTAAAAATACCAACACAATTATGACACCTCATTTTGTAAGCCACATTTTGTAGCCATCTTTTGTAACTTTATTATTTTCCAACACAAAAACACAGATTTACGTGGTTCACCAACTTGGCTACGTCCACGAGAAGCGGAGAGAATATTATTATCAATATGGAGAAACGAATACAAGATTACACTAATCTGTGTAGGACGAATTTTGATCACAAAATTCCTAACTATGATAAACCGTAGATCTAGAATTATTGGTCTTCTCTGAGCAATCTAAAATTCTTGAGGTAATTCTGTGTTAGGATTATAGCCTCTCTTTATACTAGTTATAACTTAACCCTGAAAACATAAGGAGTCCAAAATACAAATCCCTAGAGGAACCTAGTACTTCACACGACTTTTGTGTTGAGTCCGCTCGTCCATACTTATCTTGCCGTCAGGCGCGACTCGTGCCATAGGGCACGAGTCATTTTTATGCCTTCTAGTCATGCTCACGACTCACCCAAAGTACCTCCATACGTGCTGACCATACACCGCGTGCAAACGACTCGTGTTGCTACCTTCAGTCGTGCTGATCATCTGGGGCACGACTCGTTCCCCCGGCTGCTACTCCTCTTTGTCTTCTTTTCTGTTGTCTTGGCATTATAAAATCTTCTCTGTTGTATAGTCCTTTAATAGGGCGTCCCACATTCAAAGGCACTTATCCCAACATATCGTATTGAATACTCCCTCCGTCCCACCTCACTTGACACCCAAGAGGTGGGCACAATAACTAAGGAAAAATAATAAAATAATAAAAATGTGTGGTAGAAAATGAAGAGAGAGAATAAGTGGGGTAAATAGTAGTGTTGGTTGAATAAATGAGTTGTGGGAAATGAAGATAAAGAATGAGCGGTGGAGTAGAGTGAATATAAAATTATAAAAAGTATGCTATTTTGGGAAGTGTCAAGTGAACTGGGACAGACCAAAATGGAAATAAGTGTCAAGTGAGCTGGGATAGAGGGAGTATAAGTGTACAAACAAATACATCACTTATCTTAAAAAAATTACAAGTGAATTGTAACCTTTATTATAAAACAAGCGAAAAAAGTACAATACTCATTCCATATCAAAAAGACATGAAATAATTAGCTTCTTTTTTTTGTTTGTTGTAAGATATTGCAACTAGGGCTTTACATTTTGCTTAATAAAAATTCATAACAACCTATTCTAGCTAACATTTGCCTCCTAGAAATTCTAAGGATGTAGCCCCTTTGCCCCTACCCTTTTGGCTTAGCACAAGATGAGAGTTCCCCCTCAATCAAATGACATTATGTACAAATTCTCAGGTTGCAATCACCCTAAATAGGGTTAGGGTTTGCAACAAAAAATGCAAGTGCACCCACAAATGGTGCATTAATATATGTAGTGGGTTCCGACTTTCGAAAATCCACTCGATCGTCCTCATATTCATCGTCTTCCCCAGGCCCACCCACAATCGCCCCAACCAAGACATTTGGATTAGGATTCGACGAGTTAAAATACGTTGAACCCTCCTTACACGCAATAAATTGGGGATGGTCCTTGATGGAAGGAATGGACGAGCCACGGTGGTGAATCCTTTGGGGATAGAGATTGCTATACCCAACCATATATGACATCCCCTTGGGATTTTCCCCTAAAATGTAGTCAACTTGTCTCTTCGCTATCTGACGAAGATTTGTGGGACCCACAATAATGCTACCGCAGTTTACAGTTCCTGATGTTCGAGACAAATAATTGGCGTAAACGAGTAATAGAAAAGTGATTGTTGTTGAATGTTGCAAATTGCTTCCCCCGGGGCGATAAATTAGGCCCCCGGGGGTATACTCTATGTGAGACGAAGATGATTCTGGTATCAACGCGCACATGAAACTATCTGCCGAAGCTCTGTAAGATTGTAGAGTGTATATGTTTCCTTCCAAGACTTCCTGCGTATGACGCATTGATGCTTATATTACTCATATATATATGCAAAAATATCGCGTAATTCCTTAATGATTAATAAAATATTTTTCCTTACAAAATAAATAAATTTGTTACCTTAGAAACAAGAACATTGAGGCCAGCATGTTTATTGTCCCATCCAAATTCATTAATATTGTCATCAGCACCAAGTGTTTTGCCATTGTTTTGTAAGTAATTTAAGTAAGAATCACCCCCAGAAGCTCTCCTTAACCATGCTGCTCCCCATAACAACTCATCCTGCAAATGTGGAATGAACTTTATAGGTGAGATAGGGTGTTACTAATTGAGATTGGGAGTATTAATTGCTCCCTCTGTCTTAAAATATTAAAATAATTATTTTAAAAAATGTCTCAAAATAAATAACCATTTTTTAAAAAATAAATTGTCCTTAAATATCTTTTTTTTTTACCAAATTTTTTTTTACTATTATCATATACTTGCAAACAGCAAATTAAAACTTTAGAAAGTAAATAGCATTCATGCACATTTGGTACTAAATTTGTAAATTTCTTCAAAATTGAAAAAAAAAAAAAAGACATTTATTTTCATTTGAGAGAAGGAGTAGCACTTAATTATTTCAGTGCCCATTGTCTGAAATGAAAAAATACTCCCTGCGTCTCAAAATAGATGTCGTTTTGGAGTGTTTCACACATATTAATGAATGACATTAATGCATGTGAAGAAGTCTCAAATACCCCTAAAGTAATTCAACTACCTAGGTAATTAAATGGTTAGGTAAGAGATAGTTCAATATCATTATTAAGGTTATAATTGGTATAGAACAACAAAAAAACTTTGAAAATAGTGAAACGACAAGTATTTTGAGACAAAAATTAACTCTCGAAACGACATCTATTTTTAGACGGATCTATTTTGAGACGGACGGAGTATATGATAAAATTTGTACTAGTACCGAAAATACAATATGTTAATCTCCTATTTTAATTGAGCACAAGTTGCATGCCCCTAAGAAGTAAGAAGGACCAAAATCCCATAGTTAGAATAGAGAAAAGGGTGTCACCAAATCCAAGAGTTAGTCAGATAAAAGTGGTCAGTCTGGGGGCAAATCTTAGTTAACTCCTTGGAACATGTTTTCTAATAAAGTAAACTTCTGATCTTGAATTTAATTATGAATATTTTTAATTTTCATTATATTATATTTTTTAAATTTTATGTGGAATGTAGTAAAAAAAAAGAGGAATATGTGCTTGCCTGGTATCCATCAAAATCACAGTAAAAAGGGCAAACACCATCCCTAATGTTTGTGTTATCGCTATAAGCTCCTCGATAAGTATCTGCATAATCAAAAACCCTAGTGGCCGTCCTTAGGAGCGTATCGGAGTACCCGGGATCCGATGATCGGAATGCCATGGATGATGCCGCTAGTGCTGCCGCCGTCTCTCCGGCGACATCCGAGGCCGGATTCGGTGCTTCCACCGTGTAGGTCGTTCGGGGTGTGTCCATGTCTTCCGGCCTTTCCCAACAATTATGATCTTTATTTGGATCACCAACCTGTAATATATAAGACATTAAATCAGTGGTTAATCAGTAGCGAAGCCAAAATTTATGTATAGGGGTCAAAACTAGTATATAATGGTAAATTTTCCTTAACTTAAGGGGCCCAAATTTACAAAATTTATGTTTTCATAGGTATGTATGAATGTTATTTTCTTAAATTTAGAAAAGGTAAAAATAACATAACTTCAAACTTAAGCAATCACTATTACTATTTGTTTCAAAACTAATGTCCGTTTTTATCATTTCTCTATTTGGGACGTAAGGGAATAATTTTCGGACCTGGACCGTTCTACCCAAGTTAGCTCTACCTCTCCACCCAATGGCTCAGATCGAGGCCACATATGCGAGCTCATCATCTGTGCGGTTAAGATGATTTCAATTTTTTGTGGGTCCCACCGAGCTCGGCTACACTCCAATCGAAACCATTGGGTGGAGCTAACTGCTCGATGCAGCGGTTCGAAATCCATAGTTTTCTCACAAGAATCACTTCGGAAATTCCCTAATTTCTACAGTAAGTGGCAGCTTTTTTGTTTTGTAAATAATCAAATTGACCCATAATTGTACAAGAAGAAAAGAATCATAAACATAATGTTGAATCCATATCCAAAAGAAAAGAACCTTAAACCTAGCCTTCATACTCCTTCTCCCGTCGTCTTGTAACAAATTACACATTTTGTCATTTTAAGTGTCCCATTTTATTGGTTTCGGGTCACTCGACATCTTTAGTTTTGGAGTTATGTCAGTTTTACTATTTTAAAGATTTGGAAAATAACATTTTTACAATTAGAAAAAGTGATTTTATTCATTTTGACCCCCTTTGATTTAAGAAAAAATAACTACATTATAATTTCGACCCCTTTTCACCGAATTTATGGCTTCGCCACTATCCCATTTGAAACTACCACTTTCTCAAAAAGAAAAATATTCACCTCCATTTTCTATCTCATCCTCACTCATAACAACTATCACTATTCCTTAACCCATTTATCTCTCCTTCTCAAAAAAAAAAAAAAAACAAAAAAAAAAAAAACAAACAAGTTTTTCCTAAAAATAAACGGATGGATGAAATAATATTTGTCTAGGATGGAAGAAAAGCAAAGAGGATTGAAGGAAAACTGGGGGGCACACACTTATAGGTGAGTATAAGAGTTGTTTCCCAAAGTCCAGAACTTTAGATTTGAGTACTACTCTGTCACAAAATAACTTGCACAGTTTGACCAAAATTGGTCAAATTAGTGACACTTTGACTTCCACTTTGTAAAAGATTGATGATTCAAATAAAAATCTATAATTTGTTATCTATAATATTTTTGATGGTGAGTTAATAATAAATTTTAAATTTTTTATTAAGATCATCAATTGTTTATAAAGTCTTGGTCAAATTACGCTTAAGTTGACCATTTTGATCAAAATAATGCAAGTTGTTTTGGGAAGAAAGGAGTACACAATATTTTTGTGGGGACAGACAGAACCCAATTGACTCTGCAGCTGACTCAATAAGTCCAATCCAACCATATTCTTACCTTCCTTCACGGGTTAGTTGATCCTCCCCTTAAATTTTGGACTAGTAAATTGAACCACCTTTTCATATCTTAGACAAAACAAGCGAGTTTATTTAATATTCCCTTCTAAAACACCGCTATATAAGCACCACGCAACTGGCCCATTGAGCACAATGGATCCACGTGGCTTACCATAAGTCCACCCAAAAGTTTATGGATGCTATTGGTGCTCAATGGTATTATAGTGGGGACTTATACTCCCTCCGTCCCATTTGAAGCTTCACCATTTTGGTCATGGCACACAAATTAAGAAAAGTGATGAGTGTAAGAAGGGTTGTGAGAGGGAAGAAGTTAGTGGGTATGACAAGTGGGACCTACAATTTAAATATGTGAGAGGAAGAAGTGAGTGTGTATGACAAGTGATGCCTACATTTTTTACCATTCTAGGAAAGGATGAAGCTTTCAACGGGACACCCATTTGGGTTAAAGGTGAAGCTTCAAATGGGACGGAAGGAGTATATCACAATCAAAGTCCACATCTTTCCAATGTGGGATGGGGGATTTCACAATTCTCTTTTTTTTAAATGTTTAAATTTTGTTACTACTTTTTTATTCTCTCTACCTCACTTGTAATACGCACACACTTAAATTTGAGTCCTACTTGTAAATCACACTCAACTTATCATAATCACAACTGCTTTCTCACTCACAATAGTTTTGAATATGCACCTTCCGTCCCAAAACGACTTTTCATTTTGTCATTTGGGAGTCCCATTAGAAACCCCAAACTTACCTGAAGGAAAATATTACATCCACTTTATCTTTCCTACACACTC
>JAOWBW010001062.1:190488-229292 GCA_026119855.1 Campanula takesimana
TAGCACATAGCAATAGCAGTTAACAGATACAGCGGAAATAAACAAATAACAAAGGATATTAGCCAAGGTTTCCCAACTGATAGAACCAAAAAGGGATCGCTGCGCAGCTTCAACAATCAACCAATCAACATCTTCATAGTAGCATAAAAAGCTGAGAGAAAACCCCGGTACCGGGGAACCATAACAAAGTAACAGACAAAGGACAAGGGAAATGACACAAAGTCATACCCAAAAAGTTAGCTAGACTACTTCCGAAGGAAACTAGCTCATCCCAACCAAGGCCAATCTGGATGAGGAAAGAAGGACCAATGCGAGGCTATACTGGACTTGGCTTGTGCTATTATAGCATTATCCATTGCCTGACTCGAACACAAATAACCAGCTGGACTTTCAAATAAATGCTAATTAATAAATACTAGCTTAAATAAACAGCTCATGATTCCAAAGTAGGGAACCATTCCAAATAAATCACCATAAAGGTAAACCAATCCAAACAACACATCAAAGATGGCCAACATTCCCAAAACGATACTTAATCAAATTCCATAACATATTTATTCACAAAGAACCATTCCAATTAATAAAGTGTTCCACGATGTTAACCTAAGTTAATTAGAGTAATAAAACTTAAACTAAGGAATCAACCTAGTTTTAAACAACCAAAAAGGAAGATTTCCATAAACAGGGGGGCGGGCGGGCGCGCGCTAGGGTCAGGTGGGCGCTCATTTAGGCAGAGCGCGCTAGGGTCAGGCGGGCGCTCATTTAGGCAGAGGGTTGGTCGAGAGGAAATTGACCAGGTGGCGGGCGCCTGGCTCAACCCGGGCGGACGCTCGGTCGGCGAGCGGGTAGGAAATCAGCTGGGTTCTTCAACCCAAAAATGAACACCAAATTCACCATTGTAACCCAAATCAACACCAACACTTCCAAACTAGTTTCCAAATGCCAAAATAACTTCTTAAGCCTAAAATAACTCATATAACATCATTTAAACAACCCAAACCAAGATTTGATCCCAACATTCTCAAAAATCAAAAAAGATGAACAAAAATACAAATAAATTCCAAACTCAACCAAAATGACATATATATGAACTAAGCATTTCATAAACTAAAGATGAACCTTTTAGCATAAAAATGGGGGAAAAGCAACTTACTTGAATTTTACGGAATGAGACGGAATTCAAAATATTTTTGGCCCTACACGATCCTATCGACGATCTAAACATATTTCATAAAACAGCAATAAGAAATAATGCCTAGAAGATGAACAAAAGGGAGGAAATGAGGGAGGGGAGTTTACTTACCCTTTATGGAGGAGAGAGAGAGAGAGTTGCCAGGGAGAAAAAATGAGGAGTGAGGTGAGGGAGAAGGAGTAGGGAGGGATAGAAAAAAATCATTTCAAAAAGTTACACTTAGGCCCCTCCTCATCTACCTAGGAAAACAAACCCAAATAATCCTTCTACCAATTTAAACCCTACTTCACACTAACACAAAATCAAACAAAATAATGCTAGACACAAATTAATATTATGAGATATAAATGCGCACATAAATAAATAATCAAATAAATAGATAAATAATTAATTATTTAATAATAAAATAGAGACGGGTTTTGGGTCGTGACATTCACTCCTCCTTAAAGAAAATTCGACCCGAATTTTAAAGGTACTTACCCGAAAAAAAGCCACGGATATTTCCGTTCCATCTTTTCTCGGAGCTCCCACGTTGATTCTTCGACATCGTGATTCCTCCATAGAACTCTAACCAACGCAATTCTTTTATTCCTCAACTCTTGGACTTTAGTATCTAGAATCCGAACCGGGCGTTCCTCATATGACATGTCAGGATCTATATCCTCGGGTACCCTCGATAACACATGAGATGGATCATGCAAATAATTCCGAAGCATAGAAAACATGGAAACATTATGCAACCGGTCAAGAGAAGATGGCAATGCGAGTCGATAAGCAAGAAGTCCCACTTTTCTTCCAAAATCTCAAACGGCCCTATAAACCTCGGAGCAATTTACCTTTTTCCCAAACCTTTGAATACCCACCTTCGGAGATACCTTCAAGAATACAAAGTCTCCGGTCTGAAAATTAAGATCACGTCTTCGGTGGTCCGCATAGCTCTTATGTCGACTTTGGGCTGTCTTCATCGATCCCGAATAACTTTGACTTTCTCAACTGAATTCTGAACCAAATCGATACCCCATCTTTGCTTCCCGATTCATCGCAACAGATAGGCGATCTACACTTTCTCCCATATAAAGCCTCGTAAGGAGCCATCTCGATACTAGCCCGATAACTGTTATTATAAGAAAACTACACTAGAGGTAAATGAACATCCCAAGATTCAGAAAAGTCTATCGAACAAGCTCGCAACATATCCTCTAAAATCTGAATAGT
This sequence comes from Campanula takesimana, assembly GCA_026119855.1. NCBI lineage: Eukaryota > Viridiplantae > Streptophyta > Magnoliopsida > Asterales > Campanulaceae > Campanula > Campanula takesimana. Next base: position 192,896 of record JAOWBW010001062.1, read on the forward strand.
CCTCTCGGATTGACCGTCAGTCTGATGGTGAAAAAGCTGTACTGAATCTCAAATCGGTACCAAAGCTTCCTGTAACGCTTTCCAGAATCTAAAAGTAAATCTCGGATACGATCCGACACAATGCTAACCGGAACCCCATGCAATCTCACAATCTCATTTATATAAAGGGTCGCAAGTTTCTCCATCGAGTATCTGATATCAATCGGTAAGAAATGGCAGTCTTGGTCAGTCTATCCACGATTACCCAAACACTGTCAAACTTCCTATGGGTACGAGGTAGCCCCGTAACAAAATCCATAGTCACCATGTTCCCATTTCCACTCCGGAATCTCTAATGGATGAAGTAGTCCTGCGGGTCTCTGATGCTCGGCTTTGACCTGCTGACAAGTTAAACACTTCGATACATACTCAGCTATCTCTCTCTTCATGTTGTTTCCACCAAAATTGTTGTTTCAGATCTTGGTACATCTTCGTACTACCCGGATGAATAGTATATCTCGATTTATGACCCCCTCCTCATCTAAACTTGCCTCTTTATTCCATCAACGTCGGTACACACAAACGTCGATGAAAGTCAATACTCTAACCGGACTGATAGAAAATCCTCGAAGTTCTTCTCTTTCATTTTACCCATTATTTTCACTAAACTCGGGATCTTCTTTCCGAGCTTCCTTTATTCTTTGAATTAGGGTCGGAGATACCCTAATATTCGCAGAAATAGCCCCATGTCTCGATTCACGAGGACACCAATCTCGAACGTCCTCAAGCATTTTCCACTCTCGAACCATCATCGAAGCCACATAAGATTTCCTACTAATCGTATCGGCTACAACATTTGCTTTCCCGGGATGATAGGATATCTTACAATCATAGTCCTTCAAAGTTCCATCATCAACGCTGTCGGTTATTCAGTTCCTTCTGAGAGAAAAGATACTTCAAACTCTTGTGATCCGTGAAAATCTCAAATTTCGCTCCGTAAAGGTAATGCTTCCACTTCTGAAGAGCAAATACGATAGATGTCAATTCTATATCGTGAGTAGGATAATTTTGTTCACTCGGGCTCAACTTCCTCGAAGCATACGCGATCACTTTCCCATTCTGCATTAAAACACAACCCAAGCCTTCCTTCGATGCATCACTTTAATCACTAAGTCGTCGTTCCCATTCGGTAATGCAAGAATCGGTGCAGTAGTCAACCTCTTCTTCAATTCCTCAAAACTGTTATTACATTTCTCGGTCCACTCAAACGAAACATTCTTTCGGGTCAACTGTGTCATCGTTGTAGCAATCCGTGAAAACCCTTCTATAAACCTGTAATATCCGGCTAACCCAGAAAACTTCTGATCTCAGTCACTGTCTCGGGTCTCTTCCAATCAACAATAGCTTCTATCTTCGAAGGATCCACAAAAATCCCATCTTTAGAAATAACATGCCCCAGAAATGAAACTTTCTCGAGCCAAAATTCACACTTACTAAACTTCGCGAATAGCTGTTCCTTCGCAAGAACTGATAAAACTGTCCTCAGATGTTGCTCGTGTTCCTCTCGAGATTTAGAATAGACAAGAATATCATCGATGAAAACCACTACAAACGAGTCAAGATAAGGATGGAAGATTCGTTCATCAAATCCATAAACACGGCCGGTGCATTAGTCAACCCAAACGGCATAACCAAGAATTCATAATGACCATAAACGAGTGCGAAAAGCAGTCTTCGGAATATCATCCGATCGAATCTTCAGTTGATGGTACCCACTCCTCAAATCAAGTTTAGAAAATACTACTGACCCTTGAAGTTGATCGAATAAATCATAAATATGCGGTAGAGGATATTTGTTCTTCACCGTTACCTGATTCAACTTTCGGTAATCAATACACAACCTCAACGAACCGTCTTTCTTTCTCACAAACAAAACCGGTGCTCCCCACTGGGAAACACTAGGGTCGAATAACCCCTCTATCAAGCAACTCCTGCAACTGAACCTTCATTCTTTCAACTATGCCGGGGCCATTCTATAAGGTGCTTTCGAGATCGGAGCCGTACCTGGTAGAAGATCTATACAGAACTCTATCTCTCAATCGGGCGGCATATCGTACTCAGAAGAGAAAACATCAGGAAATTCTCTAACTACCCGAACACTTTCCAAACCGGGTGATTTTTCTTGGTATCAAGCACACTAGCCAAGTAACCCTCACAACCACGATGTAATAATTTTCTCGCTTTCACATAAGAAATTAAACGAATTTTTCTACTCAAGGACTAGCCTCAAAAACAAACTTAGGCACATTGGGAATAGAAAAAGTAACAACTTTCTTACGACAATCAACAGAAGCATGAAACTTGCTCAACAATCCATACCCAAAATAACATCAAGTCTTGAATCGGAAGGACTACCAAGTCCGCACACAAGACACGACCACATATAAGCACATCACAAGCACGAAATACTCTATCGGTCACCAAACATTCTCCTATAGGGTCGACACCTCTAGCACATAAGGTAAAGACTCAAATGCAGCATTTAGCAAAGAAGAAAATTGCACAGATATGTAAGAATGCGATGATCCTGGATCTACTAACGCACGAGCGCTCACATTAGACACAGAAACAATACCTACAATAACGGAAGGATCATCGGTAGCTTGTTGTTGATTCATGGCAAATACCCTTCCTTGGACCTTGGGCTTTCCCGCAGCATCTCTTTTCTGGCCCTGAGAAGAACCAGCTCCTGACCCTGATGGTTGGCCTATGAACCTCGGGCAATATTTTGCAAAATGCCCCAACTGACCAAATTGGTACACTTACCCTGTTTCTTCCAACACCGGTCCTCTGAATGGCCTTCACTCTGACATAGGTGCAAATCCTCCTATTTTTGTTCCCCGGAGTTGTACCCGGATTCTTGGTGCGGGTTGTCGTTAAACTGAGATGGTCCTCCTGAATTACCTCGGTTATCTGAACGCTGATGTGGTTGTGATTTGGTATGACTTCCTTGCTTACCCGTGTTCGCGACCTAGGTCTTCCTCTTATGTTCCCCGATGTCTTGCTCGATTAGGTATGCACGATCCACGGCATCCTGGAATGTCAGAATCCTCTGAGCTATAAGCTGAGTCCGGATAGATGTCTTCAAACCTCGGATGAACCTCATTGCCTTCTGTCCCTCCGTCCTCACAAGATAGTCATAGTACCTGGCTAATTCTGTGAAATTAGTCGAGTACTGAGCCACGGACAACAAGCCTTGATCCAAATTTAGAAGCTCGATCTCCTTCCAGTTCTGATCAACTACTGGAATAAAATGCTCTTTGAATTTCCGCACAAACAATTCCCACGCGTACGGTGTATTAGTCTCGTCCCAACTTGCTTTAGTCCCTTTCCACTAATGTTCGGCGGTACCCACAAGCTTATAGGCCGCAAATCGGACCTTATCCTCACCAGTGCAACCAAAGACATCGTAAATTTTCTCCATTGATTCTATCCATAGCTCGGCCTTCTTCACATCGGGTTCCCCATTATACTCCGCCGGTTTCAGTTTCAAGAATTGCTCCAACCGTATCGGGGTGGTGGTGCTTGCTCTACTCTTGACCCTTGGTCATGAATAGCCTTCATGGCCGCCTCAAACATACCTGAAACATTGCACGGGCTTCATCTTGTTTCATTCTGATTTGAAGTTCCGGCGTTACCTTCACCACTTCTTCTTCTAACCATTTCGAATAAGTGCCTGCATAAAACAACAACCGTTACTCACTCCGAACACAACTACCCTCCTAGGTCATACTAGTCCACCTATACTTAAACTTAGAGCTAAACCGTAGCTCTGATACCAACTGTCGCGACCCCGGCCCCTCCGGCCAAGAGCACGCGAACTGGACGTCGACTTAACACACAATTACCAAAATACTGAAGATAAAATTCCATTTTTATACCAAAAGATGATAGTACAAGTTTTGTAAATTCAAGCTTGACAATAACAAAATATAACTAGCATAAGCTCTACAAGCTTATACCCCAAAATACAAAATACACAATTCTTAATGAAGTTTGGTGACACTATCCCAAAGGTTATACATTTAAATAATGCAAACCGAAACAAACTTCCCAAAAGCTACTTCCACACTCGACGTCCTCCTCGTGATCAGCGAGTACTAATCCTTTTCTCCTGGGGGGGTTAAGGAAAAACAAAGATAAAAGAAAGGGGGTGAGATAAATCTCAATAAGTACTAATGCAACTACATGACATGCTATGATGCAATAAACAATAATAAATCACATATAGCACATAGCAATAGCAGTTAACAGATAGCAGCGGAAATAAACAAATAATAAAGGATATTAGCCAAGGTTTCCCAACTGATAGAACCAAATAAAGGATCGCTGCGCAGCTCCAACAATCAACCAATCAACATCTTCATAGTAGCATAAAAGCTGAAGAGAAAACCCCGGTACCGAACCATAACAAAGTAACATGTCACAAAGGACAAGGAAAATGACACAAAGTCATACCCAAAAAGTTAGCTAGCACTACTTCCGAAGGAAGCTAGCTCATCCCAACCAAGGCCAATCTAGATGAGAAAAGAAGGACCAATGGGCGATGCTATACTGGACTTGGCTTGTGCCATTATAGCATTATCCATTGCCTGACTCAAACACAAATAACCACCTGGACTTTCAAATAAATTCTAAGTAATAAATACTAGCTTAAATAAACAGCTCATGATTCCAAAGTAGGGAACCATTCCAAATAAATCACCATAAAGGTAAACCAATCCAAACAACACATCAAAGATGGCCAACATTCCCAAAACGATACTTAATCAAATTCCATAACATATTTATTCACAGTGTTCCATGATGTTAACCTAAGTTAATTAGAGTAATAAAACTTAAACTAAGGAAGCAACCTAGTTTTAAACAACCAAAAAGGAAGATTTCCAGAAACAGGGGGCGGGCGGGCGCGCACTAGGGGTCAGGCGGGCGCTCATTTAGGCAGAGGGTTGGTCGAAGGAAATTGGCCAGGTGGGCGGGCGCCTGGCTCAACCCGGGCGGGCGCTCGGTCGGCGAGCTGGGTAGGAAATCAGCTGGGTTCTTCAACCCGAAAATGAACACCAAAATTCACCATTGTAACACAAATCAACACCAACACTTCCAACTAGTTTACCCAAATTCCAAAATAACTTCTAAGCCTAAAATTAACTCATATAACATCATTTAACAACCCAAACCAAGATTTGATCCCAACATTCTCAAAAATCACAAAAGATGAACAAAAATACAAATAAATTCCAAACTCAACCAAAATGACATATATACGAACTAAAGCATTTCATAAACTAAAAATGAACATTTTAGCATAAAAATGGGGGGAAAACAACTTACTTGAATTTTACGGAATGAGACGGAATTCAAATATTTTTGGCCCTACACGATCCTATCGACGATCTAAACACATTTCATAAAACGAGCAGTAAGAAATAATGCCTAGAAGATGAACAAAAGGGAGGAAATGAGGGAGGGGAGTTTACTTACCCTTTCTATGGAGGAGAGAGAGAGAGTTGCCAGGGAGAAAAAATGAGGGAGGTGAGGTGAGGGAGAAGGGAGTAGGGAGGGAGTAGTAAAAAAATCATTTCAAAAAGTTACACTTAAGCCCCTCCTCATCTACCTAGGACAAATAAACCCAAATAATCCTTCTACCAATTTAAACCCCTACTTCACACTTAACACAAAACCAACCAAATAATGCTAGACACAAATTAATATTATGAGATATAAAATGCGCACATAAATAAATAATCAAATAAATAGATAAATAATTAATTATTTAATAATAAAATAGAGACGGGTTTTCGGGTCGTGACATACCGTCCCCAAAATAATCAACAAATCTCAGAAAATTAAATAATCACGAACGATTAATTTAATTTAATGCAGTCTTAAAGTAAAACAACAAGTATGAAATAAAAGACATAAAATACCCAAAATATATAACAAAAAGCGAGTCCGTTACCTCCTTCGTCTCCATCAGTCTCCCGCCAGACTAATGTTTGTCGATGCCCGCGTACAAGTCAAAGGCTTTTGAAACTCTTCAAATTGTAGCTCAGCAGCAACCTGTGCATCCAAATCAGCAACATTTGCATCGCCACCTCCTCCCAATTCAACAACCTCTCTTAACCCAGTAGGTTCAACAAGAATAACTTGCAACTGAAGGTCAGAGGCTTGTGATAAATGTGTTTTTACACATTTAAAGAGTATTATTCCGTAACTCATTTTATGCTCGATCTTGGGTTTTAGTGTGTTTTAATGGCTTTTGTGGAGATATGTGTTAAAACAGGGAAATTGGTACTTTTGGAATAATTTGGGACGTACAGGAAGGTAAGGAATGCATGGGGACGGACTGGAATCAAGAAAGGAAGAGAAAGAAGAAATATGCATTTCAGGAAGAGTGGGCGGCCGCACATAACCTTTCTGGGCGACCGCACACTTTTGAGGAATTTAGCTCAGAAACGTTTCAGGACCATTGGGCGACCGCACATAATATTTTGGGCGGCCGCACAGCACGACAGGCAGAAAAGATCCAGTTTCCTATTATCTTTAGGATTTTAATTGTTTTCCTTTTTGTAATCCTATTTGACCCTAGTATAAATACATATTAACTCTAGCAGCCACAGGGACGTTGTTTTATGATATTTTTCAAGCCTTGTATGTGATTGAAGACTTCCTAGTTTCACTTACTTATTTTCATATGTCCTTACCTTCATTTGTAGCCGTGAGCCTAGCCTTGCACATTGTTGTGCCTGCAGCCTTTTGCCATAGTTTATTTCAATATCAGTAACCGGGTTGATAACTATGTATACATGCCTATGAGTGTCCTTAATGGGTTATGTATTTCTTCGGTTGTGAATTAGAGCATTAACTGTAGTGAACCCATAAACTAATCTTATTTTGGTTGCATGATCACCAACATCACTCATCCTATCATGCTGCGGTGGAAAATCAAACGAGTTGTTAGTGTGTATGCGTTTGCAATTTGGTTTGATGGTGGTACTTGTTCGATGGAACTTGATGTGAGATTTTGAGATTCGTGGCTAATAAATCCGTTATATGAAAAGAACAATCCAAAATATTTTCTGTACTATTCCGTAACTCATTTTATGCTCGATCTTGGGTTTTAGTGTGTTTTAATGGCTTTTGTGGAAATATGTGTTAAAACAGGGAAATAGGTGCTTTTGGGATAATTTGGGATGTACAGGAAGGTAAGGAATGCATGGGGACGGACTGGAATCAAGAAAGGAAGAGAAAAAAAGAAATATGCATTTCAGGAAGAGTGGGCGGCCGCACATAACCTTTCTGGGCGACCGCACACTTTTGAGGAATTTAGCCCAGAAACGTTTCAGGACCATTGGGCGACCGCACAGAATATTTTAAGCGGCCGCACAACACGACGGGTAGAAAATATCTTGTTTCCTATTATCTTTAGGATTTTAATTGTTTTCCTTTTTGTAACCCTATTTTACCCTAGTATAAATACATATTAACTCCAGCAGCCACAGGGACGTTGTTTTATGATATTTTTCAAGCCTTGTAAAAGATTGGAGATTTACAAGTTTCATTCAAGATTATTATTCATCAATTCATGTCTTCTTCTCAAGAAATTGTGATGATCAACATGAGTATGCTAGGCTAAATCTCTTGTTCTGTGGATTAGAGGTAACATGTATGGATTTAGTATGTGTTAAATAATTTTTTGTCAATCATTAAGTTGGGTTATTCAAAAGTGGTTTTATTAAAGTTTTCTAGTCTCAATCTCACGTGTATGTCAGATTGACTTTTTAACTAATATGTGTATAATGATTTTGAGTGATCAATATAGTTATACAAAGTCTAACTTTTGAAATAAAATGATCTAGGTTAGTAAAGTGATTTCTTACCAAAATCATAGATTCTATATTCCTAGGTTTTTCATGGGTTCTTTGAATGTTACATGGACTTTGCAGAAAGTGTAATATTTAGAGAGCACTAAATTTTCGGATGTGTGAGCACCCAATTTTACTTACGTGAATGAATCCCCAAATATGATTGATATGAGTATTATTTATGCCTGGTAATGAAATACATGTGAACCCAATCCGTGGAATTTCTTCTCATTGCTTGAAGCTCGGTAGCTTCGTTCTTACTCTTTCTTTTAATTGCTTTCTTAGTTAATTTTAATTGCTTTCGTAGTTTAGTTAAAATCCAAAACCAGTCTTTTTAATTTCTTGTCTTTAGGTGTTGAAAACTGAACTGTTAATACACAAGTCTCTATGGATCGACCCTCGCATTGTGTGTTACTACTACGGTAACTAGTACACTTGCTAGGTAATTTTTAAAACTAGTGGAGTTTTTTACATCAGCTTGCTCAGCAGGAGTAGCAGCTGGAACGATCTGGGTATCTGAAGTTGATTCAAAGAGACGAGTGTCTGCAGTTCCCTCATCAGTAGCAATGATAGCTTGAGAATCATCAACAAGGGCTCCTCTTGAAATGAAAAAGTGTTCAACTACAGCTTCATCAACAGGTTGAGTTTCTAAAGTTTACTCAACAAGTGCAGACTGTCCTTCTCATGAATTGCTAATCAGAGGTTGAGTGTCTATAGTTTCCTCAACTTGAATTGTTATGGGTTCCTCTTCAGTAGCAATATCACCAGACTGGCCTCCTTCTAAACTGAGTTCAGGGCTGTCACTGATCAGCACAAAATCTGCAAAGGCATCAGCAGATGTCATACCAGCAGATGGACTGGAATGCTTTCCTTTGTATATGATACTGATAGGCAGCTTATCGTTATCAATGGACTCAGTAGAGGAACTAGTCTCATCAGCAGTTTTATGAGTACACACAAACTCTTCAACATCAATAAAACTGCTGGTGGAAGGTGCTAGGGTAGCTTCTGGTTGCTCGGCAACTTGTCTTTCATCGGAAAAGTGTTTGAGAAAGGCCTCAGATTCCTCAATCAGATCAATTGTCATTTTCTTTACATTCTTCAGGAACTGAGTAGTAAGAGGACCACCGGCAAGGGTTTCACCATCATTATAAACCAACTAGTCATCATCATTATCCGGCTGTCCCATCTGATAGGGATCAAGCTCATGGAAGTTAAACAACTGCTTGAAGACAGTGGCATATGCAATCCACACATGTTTAACCATCAAGTCTTGTCTAATTCTGTCTTGGAAAAGATAGACTTGGTTCCATGGAAGTGGAAGCAAATCAAAATACCTGCTAAAATTGAGTTTTAGTTCAGCTTCCTTTAAGGTCTTGGACAGAGGAACGAATTTCTTGTTGAACATATCGGTAAGTCTGTCCATGTTCTTATAATCAATATAATCAGCAATATTTCCAGGAGAGACTTGCTCCTTGCGCTCTTTATGGAATTGAAGTAATCGGCGAACAAACGGTTGCAGATGATCAATGGGAAAGACCCAGTTCTTCTGAATGATCTTGTTTGTAAAAGACCAATGATTTCTGTAGGAGAGATGGAAGGTAGGGTTTTGAATAGGAGCACATTTCTGGACATGGGCCTCATTTGCCACATTGGTGGTTGCCTGAAACTGGAATTCAAGAAGGAAAGGAAGCTCAAAAATTCCTTTTTGAAAGGGAATCATCCTCCTTAAATCTGTCTCTATCATCCTTCTTCTTTCAGCAAGTTCATCGTTGACGTCTTCTTCAGACATGTCAACCTTGACAGCAACGGAGGGAGCAGCAAGTGTTTCACCGGTAAGTAAAGGTGGTGCAAACCTGATCTACTTGGCTCCGGGATGAGTAGATGGGATCTTGGTGGAATGATCTTGAGCAGCAGCAGCCGGTTTAGACTTCTTGATGGCTGGTGGCTCATTGGCAGCAACAACCGTGACCTTCTTGACTTGCTCTTTATCAAGAGCTTTAATTTACCCTCTTTTCTTCGGAGCAGCAGGAGTGGACTCAACAAGAATCCGATCAGTAGATGGAGCAGTGGTAAAAACAGCAGATGGAGCATTGGCAGCTACAGTAGCAACTTTCTTTGCTCTCTTTTTCTTAGGAGTTCCATCAGCAGGAGCAACAACTGCTGGTCCGGTAGAAGCTTGCTTAGAAATTCTTTTCCAGTCAAGCAACTTGAAGAACTTGAGTTTGTTTAATGGAAAGCTATCAGGAGAAGGTGATGCTCTAACAATCGTAGAGTTGTTCCTTACAATCATGCTGATTAACAATAACACGCTCCCAAGTCTCGGGATTCCCTAATAGAACCTCGAACCTGGTACGCGTGACTAACAAGAAATGAGAAACTGAATGACACCTGCTTATATCAAACTGACATCATATATATACTCAAGTGGAATGAGCTAAGATAGCTCACAACGAGTTCTATACCAAGAAATTTAAACCAAATGGTTGTACACAGCGGAAAACATGCCTAGCACATACGCTGGCATTACAAGAACACTATACACGTCTACCCAATATACTGAGTCTAAACAACTGATACCAAATCGTCCTCACCAAAACTGGAAAGGATATCAATCCCCAACAAGAACAACCTGCCAAGTAGGCCCCTGCTAAGTCGAGCCTCACAATGTATTACCACTTGCTTTCCTGGGGGGGGAAACAAATAAACAAGGAACGGGGTGAGATAAATCTCAGTAAGTTACTAGATACAAGTACATAGCATGTTATCATGTAATCATGAAAATCAAGAAGATTATCAAGTAATCATGCTCAAGATGTCATCAAGTAACAAGTATATGAGAGGCTAAGCCAACTCATCAAGTAACTAGCACATAAGGCTAAACTAACACGTTACAAAGGATATTCCAACCTTATTCCTCCCAAGTAAACCATTGTTGTCCTTTCTTATTGCAGTTGACAAATCACGATCAATCAAGTTACTGCTGTGCAGTACACAAGAGGACCCGGTAACCAGTGTCACTAACAAGAACAAGATTCACGAGGTGTTCACGAGTTTAGCATTCACTTTTATCAGGCGTATTGCTCTAATAAAGGAAGCTATGCCCTTACTATGGCCTGTAGTAAGGGGTCAATCGCAGATACATAGGCACCCGATTATCACTTTGGCCCCAGCCTCATGATAAGCATGAACCTATACATCTCCGAGCAAGCAAGGTGACTAGCTGGACTCACACAAGAATGCACAAGTAGGTATTTACTTGAACTATGAGAGTATAGAACTAAGTCCAAAAGTAGTGGACTAGCTGTTCAGGAATCATGTAATCATGTGCTCACCAAATACAAGTACACGTATGCTATATTTGCAAATACAAATCAGTATAACAAGGGCACATAATGTGTCCACGTAACACAATAAAGCCAAATTAGAGTCTATTAATAACAGACCCCAACCAAGTAGTAAGGTATGTCATACTATATCACTTTGTCATATGCCATATTTGCACGTACATATTCATATAACCTTTAACACACTAATGTGTCTATCACGATACCCTTACTTCCAAGTAGAGCCCAACATCTTAGACTCTAAGCACGTAGTCGAATAGGTCGTATTGTACCTAGTCAAAATCATATTTCGCGTATATGTATCGTTAATAATTGACTACATTTTCCTACACATATTGTGTTCTATAATCATTGTTTTATGAATTATCTTCATATTACACTAGTCCCTCTTTCTTTAGGAACCTATCTCAGGAACAAGATATCTTCTTTATACTTTATATACTTCATTGAGTATATGCACGATTAAAACCAATTACTAGCACATTAGTGCTTGTTCATAGCACTTTCAGTATACACGTATTAGATTCAAGTATGTCTTAGAGTTGTTCATTCTCTATCTAGTTTCACATTCTAACTCTTTGGTTATTAATACCAAGTATCAAGTAGTCAACAAGCCACATTCTATCAAGTAATTATGTGCAAGGTTTGCACATACACATCAAGGATAGTTCTAACACATTAGTGCTTGTTCATAGCACTTTCAAGTTCATTACCATACACATGTATTAGTTTCAAGACAAGTACAAGAGTTCTTACTTTTATATTCAAGTTCACCCTCCAATTCTTTAGATGTTCAAGCTAAGACTCTTACTCTGATACTTCTAGTGTTCTATAACACTTACAAGATTATTACCATACACATGTATTGGTTCTAAGACATGTACAAGATTTTATCATCTTACATGTAACGACCCGAAACCCTGGCACTATTTTATTGAATTGATTTTATTTAATTTATTATTTATGTGTGCATTTATTGTTTCATCATATCTTATGTCTAGCATTTTGTTTGATCACCTTGTGCTAGTATGAATTTAATTGGGTCTTTGTGGAATGCTTGGGTTGGGTTTATATGTGCGGAGTATTTCTTGAGGGGATTTAGTGTAACTTTTAAAAATAACTCTTACTTACTCCCCCCTACTCCCCCTTCTCCCTCACTTCTCCTCTCCACCTCCCAGTCAACTCTCTCTCTCTCATCCCCCATTGCAAAGAAAAGGGTAAGAAATCTCCTCCCTCTTTCCTTCTTTTTTACTATCATTTATTCATTATTTCTTATTGCTCATTTTATGAAAATGTTTAGATCGTCGCTAGGATCGTTGTAGCTAAGAAAATTCGCATTCCGTCATCTTTCGTATTTTTGCAAGTAAGTTACTTTTCTCCCATTTTTATGCTAAAATGTTCATCACTTGTTTGAATGATGCTTTGGTGATATATATGATGTTTTGGTTGAGTTTAGGATTTATTTGGATTTTTGGTTAAATTTGTGATAATATGAATGTTGGGGTTAAATCTTAGTTTGGGTTGATAGATGTTGTTATTTAGGTCCCTTATAAGTTTATAAGTTGTTTGGGTTCATGGTTAGGCTTGTTGAAAGGATTAATTTTGAGAAATTTGTGAATTGGTAAGAAGATGTGAAGAACCCAGTTGCTGTTTGCCCAGATCGCCGACTGGGCGCCCGCCCGGGTTTAGCTAGGCGCCCGCCCACCTAGCCATTTTCCTTCGGCCAACCTCCTGGCTAAATGAGCGCCCACCCGCCCATCTTTGAGCGCACGCCCGCCCCCTAATTTCAGGAATTATGTTTGGTTTGTCTAAGTCTAGGTTCTATTCTTAGCCTAGGTTTCGGGTACTACTGTCGTAGGCTTAATTGGTCACTGTAGAATACTCTAGTGTGGAAATGGTTTCGTTGTGAACAATTGTGTTATGGAATTAGTCCAAGTATTGTTTGGGAATGTTTGGGCATCTTATGATGTGTCCGTGATTGTTCCAATCGAATTGATTTTGGATAAGACTTGGTCTGGGTTTTAGGCGATATCCTATAGTACCTAGAGGGTTGTTATTGAACACTAGAGTGGAGGGTCTGGTCCGGTCGTGATCATGTACTAATAGGTGTAACCTTTTGGGTTCGTTCGAGTGTTAAGAATTTGTTCGTTGATGAACGGGTGTAAGACGTGAATTGGTGATTGGGTACCTACGGTGTTGACTAGCTTTAAGGTTTATTTATTCGGTCTTCCTATTTGGAATTCTAGGTGTAAATATAGGGAGTTAATAGTCTTAGTACATCTTCATGAGTAAACGTTTAGGGAAATTTTGGTAATAGTCATTGTACTATTTGTGAGCGACCGTTTGGGTTGTACTCTTTATGAGTAACTCGTGAGTATCATCTTTAGGATGTGTTTGGTATGTGCCTTATCATGGAATTATCATGTTTTAATAATCACTGTTGTTGGGCCCCTTATGAGCAGATCGGTTATTGTTGTTGGACTCTTTTATTTGAAACTTCTTGTGTTCATTGTTGTTGAACCCTTCATGAGTAATCGTTTGCATCATTATGGTGATTATTTGGTATGGTTCCCTACTTTGGAATCATTGGTTGTTTATCGCGCTAGTATTCATTACTTAGCCTTTATTGAAAGTCCAGCTGGTTATTTCTGTTCGAGTCAGGCAATGGATAATGTTATAATTGCACGAGCCAAGTCCAGTATAGCATCGCCCATTGGTCCTTATTTCCTCATCCATATTGGCCTTGGTTGGGATGAGCTAGCTCCCTTTGGTGAGTATTCTAGCTAGTCGTTTTGGGTTATGACTTTGTGTCATTTTCCCCTGTCCTTTGTGACATATTACATTGTTATAGTTCCGGTACCGGGGTTGTGATCTTCAGCTGTTTATGCTACTATGAAGATGGTTTGATGGGTTGATTGATTGATTGGTCGGTTCTGGCTGGGGTTCTCTTCAGCTGTTATGCTGCTATTGTTGATTGGTTGATCGGTTGAAGCTGCGCAGCGATTGTTCTATCAGTTTGGTGAAACCTTGGCTCGGTATCCTTTGTAACGTGTTTATTTCAGTCTTATGTGCTGCATGATGAGTTAGTCGTTATTTCCAACTGGTATGGGACAGTTGGCGATAGGGAGCTTTCTCATTTGTTGTTATGTGATTTACTTGTTCAGTTATACCGTTGATTTGCATGATATTATGCCATGTAGCTGCATTAGTAACTTACTGAGATTTTATCTCACCCCGTTTCTTTTTATCTTTGTTGTTTTCATTAACCCCCCCCCAAGGGAATCAAGTGGTAGCGTTATGAGGTTCGTTGTAGCGGGAAATCTTCTGAGCAGGTTGACCTTCTTTGGGGTAGTTGATCTTCGGAGTTCTTATGTATCATTGTAGTGGGATTTGTGGTCGTTTAGTGTTATGTAACTATTATTATCTTTTGGGTATTATATTATTATAAGTTTCTTGCTTCCGCGTTGTATTTAGTCTCCGAGTTATAATCTCGTTGAGGTGTCGTGTGATGGTTTTGGTTTTATAGTCGAATTCACGTGGCCGGTTTGGTATTTTGCATTTCGGAGATGTATATTAAGTAAATTTTATGATTATGGATTTTTGAATTTTCTGGGGCGTGACAGTTGGTATCAGAGCAATGGTTTTAGATCTTGAAGGAGAATAAGAACTCTGATATTGAATAGGTTTCAATACTTGGGTGTTGTAAGTTTGAGCGGTTTAGAAACTAAGTTTTCTTGAAAGATGAGGTTAAGGTAGAAGTGGTTGAGTTATGAATCGAGATATTGGCGTCGAGTGTTTCTTCTCTTGTAGTATATCAAGTATAGGATTGGTGTTAATAGTGTTGGTCCCCTTGGGGTTAGTTGGTTTGGGAATCGAGGGTGCGAGTTTTGAAGGCTTGGGCGTATCTATTTCATAAAGTGGACAGCGTTTCGTGCTATGTTCGCATGTTTGTTATCATTCATGGATTCATGTTGAGGTGTATTCTCGAATGGGGAACTACGTGATTGCTGCTGGTATGTATAGGGTGATTTAGTTATGTCGCCTATGCGGGATATTGATGAGTTAAGTGGTATGGTTTAGTTTTCTATGTGTTACGAATTTCTTGTGTGCCATCGATAGGTGGAGAATATTTCTATATTTGTATGTTTGACTTTGTTTAGAAGCATACTAGGTATATATTGTTGGGTTTCCAAGTAACATGCGCAGCGGAATTTAGCATTTAAAATTTTGAAACCCAAAGCCATGGATCCGTTCATATGATTAAATCAAATACAACATAAGAATAAAAGGAATAAACTAACCCTTGATGGCTATCAAATTCTCTTGGTCTTTGGTGGAGGTTTGAAGACTTGATCACGATCACAAAGCTTGAACACGAACTTTGAAGATGATGATTTTCACCCTCTAGCGGTATCCACACTTCGAACGAATATCAAAGGAGCTTCTTTGATCTTGGTTGCTAGACCAAATTGTGAAACACTTTTCCACAATCAAAAGAACTATATGGAATTTATTTTGTGTATTATTTTGTTCTTCAACCAAGAATGTCTTAGAACAAAATAAACCCTCTCTCAAACTCTTTGAGACTCACAAAATCATTAGCTTAGAGTGCTGGCCGAATTTGGTCTTTTATACACAAGTATGACCTATTCCAAATAGGAAACTTGCGTTAAAATCCGTCCAAAATTCGTTTCCTAATCAAATTAGGAATCTGCCACCCGACAGTACTGTGCGGCCGCCCAAAAGCCTCTGTGCGGTCGCACAACTATCTGAAACAAAACTGGCTCAAAAACTGAGCTAAGTGTGCGGCCGCCCAGTCCATACTGTGCGGTCGTCCACTTCCCCAGAATGTCCAGAATTTCCAAAATTCCAATGTAGTCCTTTTAAAGATTCGTTCTATTGTGTGTGACCCTCTAGGATTATACTAAGTTGGCAATGGGTTCAAACATGAAACCATAAGATATGATTAGGTTCTAGCAAACCGTCATACCTACCCAAATAGTATAACTAGATACAAGTTCGCATTCCTTTAGAATATGTCATAATCCTTTTGTCCACGATATCATTGAACACAAGTCATGGTCAAAGAGTCAACTTGTTTTGTTCAATACTTTCTCGATTCCGAATATGTTGATAATCCAAATGACATTGATCCAATCAATTCATTTGAGTCCGGCCGAACATTTCATCAACATCATTCCTACGAGAGGCCCAAGCTTGACATCTCTCCGAGGAGGGACAAATCCATTTAGCTTATTATTCTTCCCTACGTGAATCCGATTATGCCAATCATACCCTTTATAACTACTCGGTTAAAAGTAGCGTTTGAATATGTCAAACATAATGTTCATCAAGTGGAAGACTATAATAACTTCATGTATAAGGATTCAAATGACATAACTAATATGAGATATATGTATGACATAGACCATGACATAAATCTCATAGAGCGGGTCATGTCCAGTACCTTGTTCCAAACAAGTACCCATAAATCTAACATGATCATCCCATGATCATTTAGCCTTTATACTAGTGCTTCAACAAGTACTAGGGACGGAGATTATTATAAGTAAACATGAACAACAATAATAATCAAAACATCTCTTTATTGATATGAAATAAATGATAACAATTACAACGTTTATCAAACGTGCCTAGGGCACCACTACCAACAATCTCCCACTTGCCCTAGGCCCAATCTCCCATGTATCTAATACCCATGGACCTAACATGACCATCATGTTTAGCTTATGGAAGTCCCTTTGTTAGCGGGTCCGCAACATTGTCATCAGTAGGTACTCTGCATATATTTACGTCTCCCCTATCAACGATCTCTCGAATGATATGAAAACGCCTAAGTATGTGTTTGGATTTCTGATGTGCTCTTGGTTCCTTTGCTTGAGCAATAGCACCATTATTGTCGCAATAAAGTTCTATTGGATTAGCAATACTAGGAACCACTTCAAGTTCAGTTATGAACTTCTTAATCCAAACAGCTTCCTTTGCAGCATCCGATGCAGCAATATACTCAGCTTCCGTTGTAGAATCAGCGGTTGTACTTTGCTTGGAACTCTTCCAGCTTACAGCTCCACCATTTAACATAAACACAAATCCCGATTGCGATCGGCTATCATCTTTGTTGGTTTGGAAGCTTGCATCCATGTAAGCATTTACAACGAGATCATCTTCCATTCCTCCATAGACCAAAAACGAGTCTTTAGTTCTTCTCAAGTACTTAAGAATCGCTTTTACAGCTATCCAGTGATTTTCGCCAGGGTCGGATTGGTATCTACTTGTCATGCTCAAAGCATAAGATACATCCGGCCTAGTACAAATCATGGCATACATGATGGACCCAATTGCCGAAGCATATGGAACATCATTCATTTTCTCACGCTCATCTTTTGTCTTAGGACATTGAGTCTTGCTTAGAGAAACTCCATGTAACACGGGCAAGGTTCCTCTCTTAGAATTTTCCATACGGAATCTTCTAATGACCTTGTCAATGTATGTACTTTGGCTTAAACCAAGTAGCCTCCTTGATCTATCTCTATAGATCTTAATGCCAAGAATATATGCGGCTTCACCCATATCTTTCATTGCGAAGCACTTTCCTAACCAAGTCTTCACAGACTGAAGTGTAGGAATGTCGTTTCCAATGAGTAATATGTCATCCACGTATAAAATAAGGAATAGCACTATGCTCCCACTAATCTTCTTGTATACACAAGGCTCATATTCGTTCTTGATGAAGCCAAACTCTTTGACCGATTCATCAAAACGGAGATTCCAACTCCTTGAAGCTTGCTTCAATCCATAGATGGATCTTTGCAATTTGCATACCTTAGAATCTTGTTCAAAACCTTCTGGTTGTGTCATATACACATCCTCTTGGAGTTTTCCATTTAGGAAAGCGGTTTTGACGTCCATCTGCCATATTTCATAGTCATGATATGCGGCAATGGCAAGCAAAATTCTTATAGACTTGATCATTGCTACGGGTGAAAAGGTCTCATCATAGTCAATACCATGAACTTGCCTATAACCTTTCGCTACAAGCCTAGCTTTGTAAGTAAGCACCTTCCCATCCATGTCAGTCTTCTTCTTGAAGACCCATTTGCATCCTATGGTTTTTACACCTTCGGGCGCATCAATCAAATTCCAAACTTGATTGTCTTGCATGGATTGCAATTCGGATTCCATGGCTCCAAGCCACTTGTCCGAATCAAGAGAGGACATCGCCTCTTGGTAGGTTGACGGTTCATCATTCTCAATGATTTCTACCTCATTACTATCCGTTACGAGAAATCCATATCTCTCGGGCTCAGATCGTAACCTACTAGATCTGCGAGTTGCTTGTGTACTTTGAACAGGTTCCACAACTCCTTGTGGTTCTTGTTCTTGTTCCACTATTGGTTCAATGTTATTTTCTGGGTCTCGAATTTCTTCAAGATTTATTTTACTCCCACTGATTTCTTTGGAGAGAAACTCTTTCTCTAGAAAGTTACCAGTTCGGGCAACAAACACTTTGTTGTCCTCACGGTTGTAAAAGTAATATCCTTTAGTTTCCTTAGGATATCCCACGAAAATACATTTATCGGATTTGTGTGCTAGTTTGTCAGAGATAAGTCTCTTGACATAAACTTCGCAACCCCAAATCCTCATGAAAGATAAACTAGGTTTCTTTCCACTCCACATCTCATATGGAGTCTTTGGAACCGATTTAGTTGGAACTTGATTTAGTGTGAAAGCAGCGGTTTCTAGGGCGTAACCCCAAAAGGATATTGGAAGATCAACTTGACTCATCGATGATCGAACTATGTCTAACAAAGTCCGATTCCTCCTCTCGGACACACCATTCCATTGTGGTGTTCCCGGTGGAGTCAATTGTGAAACTATTCCACAATTCTTTAGATGATCATCAAATTCTTGGCTCAAGTATTCACCACCTCGATCTGATCGAAGTGCCTTTATACTTTTACCAAGTTGTTTTTCTACTTCATTTTGAAATATTCTAAATATCTCGAATGCTTCACTTTTATGTTTCATTAGGTAAACATACCCAAATCTACTATAATCATCAGTGAAGGTTATGAAGTATTGAAATCCTCCCCTAGCATTGCTACTTAATGGTCCGCATACATCGGAATGTATCAACCCCAATAAGTCGCTTGCCCTCTCACCCAGCTTGGTAAAAGGTGTCTTAGTCATTTTTCCAAGAAGACACGACTCACAAGTGTCATATGACTCTAAGTCACATGAACCCAAAAGTCCGTCCCCATGGAGTTTTGAGATACGCTTCTCAATAATATGACCAAGACGGCAATGCCATAAATAAGTATGATTTACATCATTAGGTTTAGATTTCTTATTTACATGATAGACATTATTTTCATTCTTGACATCTAAGATATAAAGGCCATTAAATGAATTAGCAATACCATAAAGCACATCATTTAAATAAATAGAAAATTTCTTATTCTCAATAAGAAACTTAAAACCTTCATTATCCAAACAAGAAATTGAAATAATATTTCTGCTTAAATCCGGAACATAATAACAATTGTTTAAAACAAGAATTAATCCGGAAGGTAAAGTGACTTCATAAGTCCCTACGGCTAATGCAGCAACTCTTGCTCCATTCCCCACGCGTAGATCTACTTCACCTTCTTTAAGCAGTCTCCTATTCTTTAGTCCCTGCACATTTAGACAAATGTGATAACCACATCCGGTATCCAATACCCAAGAATCAGTGGTATAAAGGAGAATATCTATTATATAGATACCTGAAGTCGACGCAGCCTTGCTGCTCTTCTTCTTCTTTTGCTCTTCCAAGAAAGCCTTGCAATTACGTTTCCAATGACCAATTTCTTGACAATGGAAACAGATTGCATCCTTTTGTGAATCAGGTTTTGCCTCAGAAGCCTTGGCAACCTTTGCCTTGCTTATCTTGGGTTTGACAACTTTTGCCTTACCCTTTCCTTTGGCATTAGCCTTCTTCCCATCATGAACCAAAAGCACGGGAGAACCTTTCTCCACAATTTTCATCTCTGCAGTTTTGAGCATCCCATGCAACTCAGAGAGATTCTTATCCATTCCATGCATGTTATAATTCATCACAAACTGATTATAACTTTTAGGCAATGAATTAAGAATGAGATCCGTGGCTAACTCCAATGGGATTGGATAGCCAAGTTTCTCAAGGTGCTCTACATAACCTTTCATTTTAAGAAAGTGAGGACTCACTTGTTGTCCTTCATTCTTACAAGTAGTGAATGCAACAATGGTCTTGTACCTCTCTTGCCTAGCTTGCTCTTGAAACATGGTTCTCAGCTCCACGCCTATCTCATAGGCTTCCAAATATTCCAAACTTTGTTGGAGTTTGAACACATAGCAGCAAGCATGAGACAACTTACATCTCTAGAATCATTACGATGTTTCTTGTAATTGTCCCTTTCTACCCTAGGGGCAGTAGGCGGTGGTTCAGCAGGGAGAGGCCCATCGAGAATGTACAACTTATCTTCTTGCCTAAGAACGATTCTTATGCTACGGATCCAATCCATAAAGTTAGTACCATTCTCTTCGAGCTTATCCTTCTCAAGGATCGATCGCAACGACATTGATTGAGTGTTATTAGTCATTATCTACAAATATGCAAAATTTCCAAAATTTAATAAGTACCAATTTTTCATTAAAGAAATAAACAATGTATTTTTCCAAAAATACTCCCACTAAATTACATAACCTTCTTATACATCCAATGTATAATATAATTTAAATGGGTTAAGATCCAACTTTAATTTAATTTCAAGTCCGCTAAGGCGGATTACACAAAATCAAACTAATTAGGTAGACAACTCTTGTCAATCATATCTCATATGACTCTTAGTTCCTTTTATGAGATTCTTTAAGAAATCCAATTTCAAAAAGCATGTTAAACCTCATCTTTGCCTAGGCCCAAAACTGTTTGACGCCCAATTAAGTCTAACCATTTTAAACGCATAGTTAATGTGTCCCGCTAGGGCGTGCCCACATTATCTATCTTGCTCATACATAAATAAATTTAATGCACCTCGCTAGGGCGAATCTACATTAAAATCACTCATGTACTAACAAGTGTTTTAATCATGGCATGGCAATAAAAGACTTAAAACTTTCTTTGAAGGTTCATCACATATAGCATATAACACATTTATGAGCACATAATATAAACATGTTACACATCAAGTTTAGCCACTAAATTAATCTCCATTAATTTAAGCATAGTATTTATGTGTCATTAGTTTCTCTATAATTATGAGGATGAGACTATTTCAACTTCGGTTATTATCTCCAAATCAAGTCAACAAGAAGTGCGGTCGAACTAAGCCATTTGGCAACCACAATCCCGCACTAATTCAAGAAACCAAGAAAGTAGTCCATGTGGCCGAAACTAAGCAATAGATGGTCTCGATGAACGTAGGCCAATTGCATTCACAATTCCACATGGATCTCCAAACTTTGAATCAAGAACTTTGTTTCTCAATTTTAGCAATTATGAACTCTTCATAATTCTAACTTCGTTTTATCTTTGAAACTTTGATTGCGATCAATTTTGGGAAACACAATCTCGATGAACGCAGATTAGCCATCCAAAACTTGAACCAATCTAGGAATCACAAGACTAAAACAAATAGGAAAATCAAACCCCAAAATCCATACACAAACCAACTACCCAAAACCCATTCCAGATCAGCAAGTCTGGACTGGTTCTGTTACTGGTTTTGTTGAATTTTTGAAAAATTCCAGATTCTGTTTTTCAACCAAAATCAGACCTTCTGATCCCCTTGTGCGGCCGTCCAAAAACCCCTGTGCGGTCGCCCAAAAAATGTGCGGTCGCCCGGTTCCATCAGAATGTGCAGAATTTTCAAAGTTCGAAAATTTTGTCTCAAAATTGTTTTTCCCCGATTATTAAAACTTTGATCCAATCAAAAATTAATAATCAACAATTCTGAATCCACCATAATTTATTTATTGCGATTGAATCGTGCGATTAAAGTTGCAAAACAATAAACCATATAAAATCACATAACACATAAACATCACATATTCCAATATTCACATCATGCAAGGCACATAAACAATTTATATACACATAACATGATCCAAGTATTGAATTAATCAACATGAACGGGGCTCTGATACCACTGTTGGGTTTCCAAGTAACATGCGCAGTGGAATTTAGCATTTAAAATTTTGAAACCCAAAGCCATGGATCCGTTCATATGATTAAATCAAATACAACATAAGAATAAAAGGAATAAACTAACCCTTGATGGCTATCAAATTCTCTTGGTCTTTGGTGGAGGTTTGAAGACTTGATCACGATCACAAAGCTTGAACACGAACTTTGAAGATGATGATTTTCACCCTCTAGCGGTATCCACACTTCGAACGAATATCAAAGGAGCTTCTTTGATCTTGGTTGCTAGACCAAATTGTGAAACACTTTTCCACAATCAAAAGAACTATATGGAATTTATTTTGTGTATTATTTTGTTCTTCAACCAAGAATGTCTTAGAACAAAATAAACCCTCTCTCAAACTCTTTGAGACTCACAAAATCATTAGCTTAGAGTGCTGGCCGAATTTGGTCTTTTATACACAAGTATGACCTATTCCAAATAGGAAATTTGCGTTAAAATCCGTCCAAAATTCATTTCCTAATCAAATTAGGAATCTGCCACCCGACAGTACTGTGCGGCCGCCCAAAAGCCTCTGTGCGGTCGCACAACTATCTGAAACAAAACTGGCACAAAAACTGAGCTAAGTGTGCGGCCGCCCAGTCCATACTGTGCGGTCGCCCACTTCCCCAGAATGTCCAGAATTTCCAAAATTCCAATGTAGTCCTTTTAAAGATTCGTTCTATTGTGTGTGACCCTCTAGGATTATACTAAGTTGGCAATGGGTTCAAACATGAAACCATAAGATATGATTAGGTTCTAGCAAACCGTCATACCTACCCAAATAGTATAACTAGATACAAGTTCGCATTCCTTTAGAATATGTCATAATCCTTTTGTCCACGATATCATTGAACACAAGTCATGGTCAAAGAGTCAACTTGTTTTGTTCAATACTTTCTCAATTCCGAATATGTTGATAATCCAAATGACATTGATCCAATCAATTCATTTGAGTCCGGCCGAACATTTCATCAACATCATTCCTACGAGAGGCCCAAGCTTGACATCTCTCCGAGGAGGGACAAATCCATTTAGCTTATTATTCTTCCCTACGTGAATCCGATTATGCCAATCATACCCTTTATAACTACTCGGTTAAAAGTAGCGTTTGAAATAAATTATAACAATTACAACGTTTATGAAACGTGCCTAGGGCACCACTACCAACATATATATATAATGTTCAGGTTCTATGTTAAAAATCAAAAAAAAAAAATCTTTATTATAAGGTTGTGCTGGGAATTTAGCTTATTCAGTTGGCAATATTAATTTTGAAATATTAAGTATAATTTATATTGGGTGTAATATGTCGCTTGACCGATAGAGAACTTGGGTTATTGGATGAGTTAAGATAAGCTACAATACTGATAGGTGAATCAGTGAGCATATAGTATCGATTGGGTTAATAGAGTTAAAGATTCAATTTAAGAATTTCTTGATAAGAGATCTTTCTTTACTTTTAGTACATCCGCGTGTGTGCATCGGAATTGTTTAGTATGAGGAAATACTTAATTTATTATGGGTTATCTTAAGAAGTTGAGTTATGATACTTTTGGGATCATTTTTGTACATGACTGGAGTTGAGTTAAAGCAATATGAGTTATGAGTATATTGTGGAAGTTATAATCATTAATGATGGTAAGCGCGTTAAGTTTAAAGGACTAAACATATTTTGAGAAGGTGAGAATTCCTCGAACAATATTAAAGGCATTTTTTGGTTTTAGTGAGCAGTTGTCACTCGGTTCTGAATCTTCTCTTTGTGGCGTTCTCGTTTGAATTAAGGATTTGTAAAGGAAGTTGGGTATAGATACTTGGACATATTAAAGGACACTATGATTTTGTACTGGGTCAGTTGAAGTGTTGCTAGCTAATTGGATTATTATGTTAGTAATACTGTTGAGCCTAAGTAACATCGGGTTAATAAGTGTATACGTGAAAGACTGAATTGGGTTAACCATTGATCGAGGTTCAAGATCGAAGAATTGGGACGGAAAAGTCTATCGAATATTTTGGATTATCAGTGATCTTTCGTAATATCTTTTAGAGTTGTAAGATGTAAAATGTTAATATATATGAAAGTGAAGATTGTGAAAATTTCGGATCGTTACAGTGCTACTAATGGTAATCCTTGGAGATATAGTCACTTAGGTGAACATTTGGAGGATGGAAATTTCTTTAGCTTTTCATAGTTTAAGAAGTTGAGTAAGCTCGAGATGGTTTAATGTTTTGAGTTTCTTGGAAGTAATATTAAGTATGCGATTATCTAATGGAAGTATCTTTACAGTATAATTGGGGTTGTGAATAAGACAAGTTTGTAGTATCTCGAGAATTATGTTTAAGAGAAATTTGGATTCTTCAATTTTGGCCTTGGGTATGGATTTTAGTTAGGAGTGAAGATAGTGATTGAATAAGGTTCGGTACGAGAGATTACTATATTGTAAGCATTATTTAAGTTTACTATATGATGGGTTAAAGTGGGTAATTGGAAAATTCGGGAAGAGACGGAACTAAAGTAACCGTGGCTATTGGATCATTCGGGTAAGTATTCTAAAATTCGGGTTAATAAATAGAGCTATCTATGACTAGGGATGGATTGTGGTTTTATTGATATCGCCTTAGCAAGCTATAGTTGTTTTTATGGGACCAAGTTTAGAAATGATGTTAATAGGTTATCAATGTTGGATAATCATATGTTCTTCGACAAGATAAATGTGAGTTAATACAAGTGGGTTGAGAAATACAAAGATTATGACTGTATTATGTTTTATCTCATGAGGAAGTGAGTGTGGTAGTGGAATCTCATTTGATCGGATAGTTGATGACGGTAAATTTTTTAGTATATCATTGAGTCATTGGGTGACAATAATAGTTAGCCCTATTCCTTCTCTTAGTTGTTCAGGTAGTCGTGTGATTACTTGGGATGATGTTTAAATCGTCAATGCGTGCGGATGAACCGGAAAAGTAAGACTTATGGATGTTGTTGATTTAAGGGTTGATGGTGAGCGTAATGCTAATTAGGATCCAATCAGCTATGTCTCAGAATGGGTGAACGAGTGATAGTCTAGAGAATTTGAAATTCCGGATGAAAGAGGAAGTTAATTCTAGGATGTTTAATCAGAAGATACGTGTGAGAAGTATGTGTTCATTGTGTGTTGGCTTATTTGAGTCATGGAATCGATGTCTGAAATATTTATCAGGTACTTGATTGGGGTTATGATTGCTATATGAGAATCGATATTTTGTAGCCTTGTTATTTCTGCGTGTTATGATTTTGATAAGTGAATTCGCGGGCGAATTCTTTTTAAGGAGGGTAGGTTGTAACGACCCGAAACCCTGGCACTATTTTATTGAATTGATTTTATTTAATTTATTATTTATGTGTGCATTTATTGTTTCATCATATCTTATGTCTAGCATTTTGTTTGATCACCTTGTGCTAGTATGAATTTAATTGAGTCTTTGTGGAATGCTTGGGTTGGGTTTATATGTGTGGAGTATTTCTTGAGGGGCTTTAGTGTAACTTTTAAAAATAACTCTTACTTACTCCCCCTACTCCCCCTTCTCCATCACTTCTCCTCTCCACCTCCCAGTCAACTCTCTCTCCCTCTTCCCACATTGCAAAGAAAAGGGTAAGAAATCTCCTCCCTCTTTCCTTCTTTTTGACTATCATTTATTCATTATTTCTTATTGCTCATTTTATTAAAAATGTTTAGATCGTCGCTAGGATCGTTTGTAGCTAAGAAAATTCACATTCCGTCATCTTTCGTATTTTTGCAAGTAAGTTACTTTCCCCCCATTTTTATGCTAAAATGTTCATCACTTGTTTGAATGATGCTTTGGTGATATATATGATGTTTTGGTTGAGTTTAGGATTTATTTGGATTTTTGGTTAAATTTGTGATAATATGAATGTTGGGGTTAAATCTTAGTTTGGGTTGATAGATGTTGTTATTTAGGTCCCTTATAAGTTTATAAGTTGTTTGGGTTCATGGTTAGGCTTGTTGGAATGATTGATTTTGAGAAATTTGTGAATTGGTAAGAAGATGTGAAGAACCCAGTTGCTGTTTGCCCAGATCGCCGACCAGGCACCCGCCCGGGTTTAGCTAGGCGCCCGCCCACCTGGCCATTTTCCTTTGCCAACCTCCTGGCTAAATGAGCGCCCGCCCGCCCATCTTTGAGCGCCCGCCCGCCCCCTAATTTCAGGAATTATGTTTGGTTTGTCTAAGTCTAGGTTCTGTTCTTAGCCTAGGTTTCGGGTACTACTCTCGTACGCTTAATTGGTGACTGTAGAATACTCTAGTGTGGAAATGGTTCCGTTGTGAACAATTGTGTTATGGAATTAGTCCAAGTATTGTTTGGAAATGTTTGGGCATCTTATGATGTGTCCGTGATTGTTCCAATCGAATTGATTTTGGATAAGACTTGGTCTGGGTTTTAGGCGATATCCTATAGTACCTAGAGGGTTGTTATTGAACACTAGAGTGGAGGGTCTGGTCCGGTCGTGATCATGTACTAATAGGTGTAACCTTTTGGGTTCGTTCGAGTGTTAAGAATTTGTTCGTTGATGAACGGATGTAAGACGTGAATTGGTGATTGGGTACCTACGGTGTTGACTAGCTTTAAGGTGTATTTATTCGGTCTTCCTATTTGGAATTCTAGGTGTAAATATAGGGAGTTAATAGTCTTAGTACATCTTTATGAGTAAACGTTTAGGGAAATTTTGGTAATAGTCATTGTACTATTTGTGAGCGACCGTTTGGGTTGTACTCTTTATGAGTAACTCGTGAGTATCATCTTTAGGATGTGTTTGGTATGTGCCTTATCATGGAATTATCATGTTTTAATAATAACTGTTGTTGGGCTCCTTATGAGGTTATTGTTGTTGGACTCTTTTATGAGAAACTTCTTGTGTTCATTGTTGTTGAACCCTTCATGAGTAACCGTTTGCATCATTATGGTGATTATTTGGTATGGTTCCCTACTTTGGAATCATTGGTTGTTTATCGCGCTAGTATTCATTACTTAGCCTTTATTGAAAGTCCAGCTGGTTATTTCTGTTCGAGTCAGGCAATGGATAATGTTATAATTGCACGAGCCAAGTCCAGTATAGCATCGCCCATTGGTCCTTATTTCCTCATCCAGATTGGCCTTGGTTGGGATGAGCTAGCTCCCTTTGGTGAGTATTCTAGCTAGTCGTTTTGGGTTATGACTTTGTGTCATTTTCCCCTGTCCTTTGTGACATGTTACATTGTTATAGTTCCGGTACCGGGGTTGTGATCTTCAGCTGTTTATGCTACTATGAAGATGGTTTGATGGGTTGATTGGTCAGTTCTGGCTGGGGTTCTCTTCAGCTGTTATGCTGCTATTATTGATTGGTTGATCGGTTGAAGCTGCGCAGCGATTGTTCTATCAGTTTGGTGAAACCTTGGCTCGGTATCCTTTGTAACGTGTTTATTTCAGTCTTATGTGCTGCATGATGAGTTAGTCGTTATTTCCAACTGGTATGGGACAGTTGGCGATAGGGAGCTTTCTCATTTGTTGTTATGTGATTTACTTGTTCAGTTATACCGTTGATTTGCATGATATTATGCCATGTAGCTGCATTAGTAACTTACTGAGATTTTATCTCACCCCGTTTCTTTTTATCTTTGTTGTTTTCCTTAACCCCCCCCCCAAGGGAATCAAGTGGTAGCGTTATGAGGTCCGTTGTAGCAGGAAATCTTCTGAGCAGGTTGACCTTCTTTGGGGTAGTTGATCTTCGGAGTTCTTATGTATCATTGTAGCGGGATTGTGGTCGTTTAGTGTTATGTAACTATTATTATCTTTTGGGTATTATATTATTATAAGTGTTCTTGCTTCCGCGTTGTATTTAGTCTCCGAGATATAATCTCGTTGAGGTGTCGTGTGATGGTTTTGGTTTTATAGTCGAATTCACGTGGCCGGTTTGGTATTTTGCATTTCGGAGATGTATATTAAGTAAATTTTATGATTATGGATTTTTGAATTTTCCGGGGCGTGACATTACATTCTAGTTCTCAATCCAATTCTTTGGATGTTCAAGACATGTACAAGATTTAATTGTCTTATACTTAAGTTATTATTCCAATCTTTGGATATTCAAGTCATGTACAAGATTTAATTGTCTTATACTTCAAGTTCAAGCTAAGTAGATGAGTTATACATCTCATACTTACAAGTTCATAATCCTATACTTTGGATGTTCAAGCTCAAGACATTGTTCTAGTTCCCCTAAGGTACACAAACATTGGAATCAAGACACATATAACACATTAGTGCTTGTTCTTAGCACTTTCAAGACAATTAAAAGAATTCTTACTTTGATATTCAAGTTCTCATTTTAATTTAATGAGTAATCATGTTCACGATTCACTTCTGATTCCCCTAAGGTGTCACAACACGTGCTAGGACATCTTATACTAAGGTTATATACCTTAACTAGGGTTATTTCTAGCTTAATCAAACTTTATTCAAGACTTTTGTTCATCAGGGTAGGTGTGCGGTCGCCTAAAATGGCCTGTGCGGTCGCACACAAGCAGGTCAATCCTTTGAAAAACCTTCCAGCAAGATGGGCGGTCGCCCAGCCCAAAATGGGCGGTCGCCCAAGGTACAAAATTTCGAAATTTTATTTCTTTCCCGGGCTTAATAATTCTCCGTCTCAAGCGTAGGAGTATACTTTTACTAACTCATAGGCCATACCCAGGACATACAAACATGTTCCAAACATAACTTTCAAGTTTATTTCATTCTTTTTACCGTCCCACAAATAATAGAATAATTTTCCTTTATTCCATTTAAATATTTCACCGTCCCAAAAGTATAAGTATAATTTTCTAATATACTAATATAATCATTTAGGGATACTTCCATTCATTTTCCCGTACCACAAATAATGGTACAATTTTTTTAATAATATTTAAATTAAGTTAATATTTTACCGTCTCACGAGTAGGAGTATAATTTTCTTTAACACTTACGAACCCATTTTAGATTCAAGTTCTCTGTACATAGTATAAAATTACTCCCTTCGTCCCAATTTTACAAGTATCACAAAACTCATTCAAATCACGAAATTAACAAGCACAAGTATCAAGAATAACATATAGGCATGTTATTACAAGCAAGGGGGAGCTAGTGACTTACCTACTCCGAAATCAAATTCACCCAAACTAATTTCTGTTCAGCAGGAAATGCTCTACTCACCGCCCTGATCATTTATGCGAAGTCGGATTTTCGAACAGAGGCATAATTAAGCGAGAGGAGTCGAGAATAGGATAAACCCTAACTTTTCTTTACGAGACAGAGGAAAGTACGAGAATTGGGGAAGAAATGATTCAGAGAAGGCAAACAAGAAGCTTTATCCTTAAAACTTTCAAAAAATTGCAATTAAGCCCCTCAAGTTTCAACTTTGACAAAAAGGCCCCTCAAGTTTTAATTTGAGCGTTTTAGCCCCTGAACTTTATTTTTCACAAATGACCCTAAAGTTCCAACTTTGAACACTTAGGACCTAAAATTACTCAATTAGTTAAATAATTAACTCAAATAAAATAACATATAAATATGCAAGTCAAGAATTTAACAGGAATTAGGACGGGCGTTACAAACAAGTAGTGGCAGCCCTTTCCAGGATGAGCTTTGTTATTCTTCCTATCCTTAGCCCATTTGATGGCAGCAACAGCAATAATGCAGAATAGATAGGCACACCAGTTGAACTTAATCTGCAACACAATAGCGGCCATGGCTTCAAACTTTATATCAGTAACATAGCTATGAGATCCAGACCGGCAAATCAAGCATCGGTCAACGATTTCAGCCAACGTATAGAATCTTCTACGGTAGTGAGCCTTCAGGTGATTATCGCCGCTTTGTCTAGGACTGGCTCCCCTCATAAGGGTCCATGCCTTGTCCAGAAGCTTGTCATCAATAATTGCTGATGTTCTAACATTCCCAAGTAAAGGGAATACAATATATATAGACGATGAAGTAACAAAGATGGGCACGCCAGCAACGGTTGAGTTGATGGAGACGAAGGTGGAAGGATCATTCCAAGCGAAAATAACTTCAGAATTAGAGAAGAATTCTTACACTTGACCCAAAAACACGAACTGAACCCCAGTCGGAGAGATGAAGGAGTTGAGTAGAGAACCATTCAACAAAGTCTTTAAGAAATCTCCGTCAGTTGAGTCGTCCAAGAAGGTTGAGTCAACGTACCTCCATAGATATCCTTTTCATTTATCATCATTGTCTGCAAAAATACTCAAGAAATCTCACAAGTTAATACCAGTTAGTCCAACAGAAATTTGAAATAAAAAAGTATAGATATCATCAACTATTACCAGATGAGAATGATGGACATATCTGTAGAGTAGAAAGTAGAAGATGATAACTGGTATTGGAGAGTTCAGGAGATAGAGAGCGACAAGAGATGAAGGAGTTTAAGTGTGGATATTTATATGTTATGGGAGAGAGAGAGAGGGAATATGAAGAGCTTTCATGGAAAGAAGAGAAGTAATAAGTAGTTTAACTGTTGAGGTGAATATATCAGAGAACGTGCGTACACAATGAATTTAATGCACGTACGGGATGGTTTGAATATAGACGGTTAAACAAGGAGAGAGAAAGGGTATAATAGGTAACAATAATTTATGGAAATATGGAAAGTTACCTTCTGATTTACCACAATGATTTGGGGTAAATCTTGACATGATTTGGGTAAGGCGGTGCACACACGTGTCAGAGAGGTAGTGTGACCGATTGTACCTTTGATTTGACATTTGCTTACGTTATGTATCAGAGAATCCTTATCCATTCAGAGAAGATCTACCGATAAGAGATTTTCATACTGATTTTTGAATTTGAAAATCGGCGAGACATTTTGGTCGGCAAGGCTTTATACACATTTACTGATGAGATCGGTAGCTAGCACAAGCTAACAAAGTTAGCATAATTTTAACCATAAAAATCAATCATACCTAGTTCACCTCTGAGGAACTCAAATATTTTCTGATCCAAAGGTTTTGTCAGTATATCTGCTCTTTGGAAATCGGTATGGACTTTGAGCAGCACAACATTGCCTTTTTCTACATGTTTGTAGACACCCCGATCTCGCACCCCTTATCAAACCCCTTTTAATTGGTCTAAACCCTAAAATTGACCTAGAGCCCCAGATTTGGCTATGGGGAAGTTCCGTGAGCCTTATTAGTGCATCTAATGGATTAACGGACTTCAAATTCATGATCAGAGCGAAAAAAACGAGTAAACGGGCATATACTTCAATTTTTGAGCTAGGGGACCCGAAACAGGGCCCGCACCCTTAGAACGGCTCGTTAGTCCATTCTATGCATTTAAAAATATATTATTGTCATCCCTTACTTAAAAACATATTTCAGATAGACGTACGTGACCACAAGATTATTTCAAACAACTTTCATGTTGGGACCGCGGACAACCGGGACACCGTTATGCGCCCATCTGGACAATTCTTGGACTGTTGCAGAACCAATAACGGAAGCATAATTGAAGTTATCTACGTCAAATGAATGCAAAAAAGAAGTTAATGGAGCCAACCAATTCACAGCAAGTGGCTCAAGTTGGTTGGGCAATTGGATAAGGCATTGACCAATCAGAGCGCGACAAGTGGCATTTGTGGATTCCCCAGCTAGCTACCACCACCACCGTATGGCTCCTAGGGAGGAGTACTCCCCATGGACAGCCGTACATCTCTCTTCCCTCTGGCAGATCAGATTTTCAACATCAACAACTTGCTCACTCAAATCAACTTCAAGGCTATCCCAGCTGCATTTGTGCTGGGTTGTTGACCCCTAAATTACACCCTAGGCCAAGAAAGGGTGACCTAATGTCATTTACAACCTCCCTCATCAATATTATCACCTCCCTCATCCATTTCCAAGAGGTACACCACAAGAGAGCCACACAACACACACAACATCCAACCTACACACATTCAGCCCTCTTTTGCTCTCTCTAGCATCCACAACCCCCTCAAATCTCAGTCACTAAACCACCACCACACCACCATAGCACCACCACAAATAAATCACTAGATACAACACAAATCAAACACTCAAACACTCTCACTATCACAAGGCAAACACCTTAAGAAAACAACCAAAAAAAAGTCTTCCCTTGGAAGCAAAAGAAGCACAACCTAGGTAATTTCTTCATCTTGTAATCTCTATAAATGTAAGATGTAGTTGATCATGTAACTTGTTAAGAGGTCTAGCTACTTTATTAGGCTAGACCTCCATTTGATGTCCAAAAGATACAATGTTGATGTTCTTGTTGTTCTTCTTTCTAAATGATGATATACCATGATTAAATACTCAAATGGTTGTTTTTTTGTGTTTTTAACATGTAGATATATGTATGTCCACAGTTTCATGTTCATACCATCTCATTTGAGTGAGTTTTCATGGGTGTTTTCATCCCTTTTGTAGATTTCCAGCAGACTGTCATTCTGTACCTTTCTATCTTGTTTCTTTGTTTATGCATAGCAAACGTGGTTTTTGGTCTTAGACATCAAAAGGGATTTTGTTCTAAACAAACAGAGGAAGATGAGTATGCTAAAATCATTTTTTTCCCATGGGTAGAGACTGCTCTTTCTATTTATTGTTTAGACTCTTGATCTGCAAATTTGTACTGGTTCATCTCTGACATGGAAATGTCAGAGATGTTTTGTATGACTTATACTTGCTTTATGGCCTTGAAACTCTTTAGATATGAACTTCGATATGTTAGGAATAACTTTCATGTTTAGTGTCCCCATGATTCCCCCGTTTTTATGATGTAAAAAGTGGATCTTTTATGAGTCTATGAATATCTGTCAGATTTGGCTGTTGAAAGTATTATCTTGCATGCCTTATTTGGAAACCATAAATTTCTTCTAAAATCATAGGAAAATTCATGGTTGATACTTGATGTGTTAGAGACTTTTATTTACCTTTTATTTCTATATTGTGTAAGTATATGAACAGGTACAAGAAGGAGAGACGGACAGCAGTCCCTAAAATGTTTGGGGACGGACTTTTGGACATTCATTTGATATGTGAATGCTAAACCATTTTCAAAACCAAGTGAGAGTCCATCCAAACCGACTCTCATTTGCGAATTAAAGCAAACATACCTAGATTAGGAAGACTCCCATATATATATTAATCACCATTTTGTTAGGACATAAAACAAGGTGTAGACACCCCATTTTGAACGTTCATTCATATTCACACTACTTCTGTGTCTCGCTTTTGATTTGGGTCGAAACTCATCAAGTTGGACATATTTCGTTAAGTTTCTAACTGACTCTGTTAGTTAGGGATTAATCGAACATCAAAACTACTGCACTCACCCCAAATCAAAAGCAGGAGAATCTGAGCACATCTCAGAATTCAGCGTATCCTTGAAATATACACATGTTATTTGTCCGCTACTTTCACTAACAACTATACCGCTTGACTCTAGAAATGCTATCTCTTGGCGACTCATTGAAATGTGTAACTTTTGTTTTTGGGCAATTATACCGTCCTGATGCACTCACCCCAAATCAATTTCGGTTTGAGAAAATTTAGATCTCACCATCAATTATAGACAAATCAATTTCGGTTTGAGAAAATTTAGATCTCACCATCAATTATAGACAAATCAATTCGGTTTGAGAAAATTTAGATCTCACCATCAATTACAGACAAATCAATTTCGGTTTGAGAAAATTTAGATCTCACCATCAATTATAGACAAATCAATTTCGGTTTGAGAAAATTAGATCTCACCATCAATTATAGACAAAACAATTTCGGTTTGAGAAAATTTAGATCTCACCATCAATTATAGACAACACAATTTTGGTTTGAGATAATTTAGAAAAATCAATTATAAGACAAATCCCCGTCGGCTCGAGAAAATTTAGATCTCGCCATCAATATTATGTAGTATCCTTGGTCTTCTCAAGATGCTGAGTTGTACCTCCCCCTAACTGCGCGAAGCATCAGTTCTTTGTAAATATATTTGTTATCCTTTTGGTCTTCTAGAGATTCCGAGTTGTATCTTTTCCCCAGTAGCTCGGGTCTGATTCATTGTTGTTCATTAATCATGATTCGGTGTCATTTACTAAATGCGTTAAACCAAAAGATTAGCGTCTCGATTTCAAAATGAAAGAAAATTTGTGCTCAAACAAAAATCGCTCAAAATTTACATGTGCGAATCATATCTGCCACTGCATGCAAAGCTAACTTGCAGGTCACAACATACAAAGTTGATCTTGTCATCTCTCCTGATATGCGTGAAACTTCAGTCAAAGCCAAAAGATTTGGGCACGGCATCAATTGCCAAGCATCATAACAGATCCAAAAGCGAAGAAGCTTGATTATGAAATAATCAAAAACCCTTTTAGGGGGAACAGGGATCCAAAATGAGGTTGCAGCACTCAAAACAATGCCGATGGATCATGCGAAGCGATGGTTCACTACGAGATGAAACACAAAAATCTCATCACACAGCAACTCAAAACCCGAGGAATTTGGGCATAGCTCATAATGCAGCGTATCCTTTGTTGAATATTTCTTAAATTGTCATCTGTTATTGGTCTTCTCTTGATATTGAGTCATACCTCCCTTTGAATAGCGCGAAGCGCTCGACCTTTGACTGAATTGGTCCCTTTGATTGGCGCGAAGCGTCCGACCTTCGATGAGTCGTTATTATTTACCCTGGTAGTCTCCTGATGTTGACATGTACCCCTTTTTCTCAGATTGTACTTGCGTCAATCCTCGAGTATTGTTGATCTTAAACCTTCTCTTGATGTTGAGTCGGTTGTTTTCAGAACTACGACTCGACTTGATTCCCATGGAGGGATATGTAGGCAGTTCACACCGTTGAACTCAGTCGCCCGTTCTCGCAAAAATGTTGGTCAGCACCAATCCCCAGAGTCATAAATACGACTCATCTTGATGTTAAATTAGGTCATCTCCTGGATTTCGAGATGTATCCCCCCACTCTGGTTGTATCTTGTGTCAATACTTGAGTATCGTTGATCGTGGTCTTCTCCTGATGTTGAGTTGTACCTCCCCGAACTACATTTTGACTAGATTCCCCCAAAAGGGATACGTAAGACACTCGAGAGAGCCCAGTAATTCTCATTTCAATCTCCTCCCTAGCAAAGAGACGATGCATCTCAATGCTACCCCTAGCAAAGAGACGACACATCTCAATGCTATCCCCTACAATTTCTTGTTTTTAATAAACCTGAACTACGATTGGTCTGATTCTCGAAAGAGATACGTAGGTAAACCGGGAATCCGAGACCGACCATTGTTTGTGCTAGTTTGATTGTTTGTTTGAGTTAGAACTATGGAGGCTTGATTCATGAAAGAGATACGTAGGAAGTCCTACCTTGGACCCAACCGTTATACCCTAGACGAGATCGTTTGTCTCTTAGTGATCGTAGAATCCCCTTTACATTACAATGAGATTCGACGAGGGGCTCTGTAGACAGCCCGATCTCGTACCCCTTATCAAACCCCTTTTAATTGGTCTAAACCCTAAAATTGACCTAGAGCCCCAGATTTGGCTATGCAGGAGTACTGTGAGCCTTATCGGTGCATAGAATGGATTAACGGACTTCAAATTCATGATCAGAGCAAAAAAAACGAGTAAACAAGCATATACTTCAATTTTTGAGCTGCGGGACCCGAAACGGGGCCCGCACCGTTAGAACTGCTCATTACCATCCATTCTATGCATTTCAAATCATTCCTTGCTTATAAACATATTTCAGATAGACATACGTGACCACGAGATTATTTCAAGCAACTTTCATGTTGGGACCGCGGACAACCGGGACACCGTTATGCGTGCATCCGGACAAATCTTGGACTGTTGCGGAACCAATACCGAA